>JABXNX010001002.1:0-13944 GCA_014843695.1 Archivesica marissinica
TATAGCCCTTTTCAATAACATGATTTATCTGCCCTTTAGTACTCTTCAATCGGAGACACTAAACGCGCGGAGCGCGCACCTGCTCACTTCCGGGTAGTATACAAATTGATCACCATTATAAATAATACGTCTACGTACATTGAAATTACAAACATACGACTATGCCGTCGAAGCAGAGATATTGCTGTGTGTGTAAAAACCACGGCGGGAAGGTAGTAGATGGAAAGAAGATATCCATGCATCGATGTCCAGCTGATTTGAGAGTTAGGAAGGTTTGGATTCTACGATGCAAGCATGCTCGACCCAACTTCGTATTCGTCAACAGCGACCAGACGAGGATGTGTGGTGTTCATTTTCTTGGACGATCGGGGCCCACGAAAGGAAATCCCTTACCTTGCTACTTCCCCAAAGCGAATGGCGATGAAAAAGTCTACAAATTATCGGTAAAAAAAAAATACGATGTTTTTAGTGAATAATATTATTATTATATATTTTTCAATTTCATTCAAACTTACATATATATGTCCAAAATAAATACTGTACCAGCTACTTATAGTCATGTAGATATTAGATCTGTTAGATGACACACTGTAAACTGGTTAATCAGTTAATACATTAGTATATTACAAACGGAGTTCATAAATTATCATGTCCTAGCATGACCATGGGTACAATTAGGCAGGCGTGTACGATGTAGCTACGTGTACGCAAAACATGCAGCTGCATACACATGCTTCTCAAAAATTCATTTATAGAATGTCAAAACTGAACAAAATGCCCTATCCGAATATACCAGAGACGTTCTAGCTATCTACTAATCTAGCCTACTTGCGCATGGTACATATTCAAATACATCATTTACATGTACTACAACTTTTTTACTATAACTACGTCCCCGGCAATATATATTACATTCACCACCAGATGAATATGCTGCTTTTCCTACTAGAGGCTAGATATAAACTGTTCCTAAAATATTTTAGTAAAAATTGAATGTAAAAAACCAGTTTACCATTTTCAACTGTACATGTATCATTTGTATGTATCTAGTGAGCGTGATGTAGAAAATAAAACAATCCACCGCCTTGTCGAAGTGCACATTAATATTTTGAATATATATTATTAAAGCCAGTTACACAATGTCTGACAATATGTGTTTTTTAAAATAATTGATGTGTTTACTTGTTTTAATGTTATCTTAAAAGACTTATCACCTTGTTTTTCAGAATGTGAGTATGACAGAAACTATGACAGCTACAGTCTCAACTGATGCCACAGACATCACTTCTGAGAGTGAGCTCGAGATGGTATCAGAAATCAGATCACCAGACATTAGTTTTGAGAGTGAAACAATTGGAATACCTGTAGATGGCAATGAATCTGTATTAGATATATCACTTAGGGTAAGTGTGGTCGCATTATATTTATAATGCATCACAAACAATTAATGAGGGGCATTTTATCACGCTGTTTGGTTAGTCAAGTGTATTGAACACTGATTTGTGGCCTGTATCATGTTCCGATACTCGGAATGGGCCTGAAATGTTCTTATGTGATAATGCCACGTACTTCTCATGTGAAGAACAATTTGGTACTGCTGGATGAATCTAGGAAAACATTGTGAAAATGGCACTAAACCCGATAATAATCAGGAACCAAATCATTGTAGCTGAATATTCACAGTTCATGTCATTCTGCTAACCATGTGGGCACTCTACCAAATGAACTAGCAATCCACAGGGTCACTAAGCCTATCAATTTATCACTATATAGCTTACCTGGATACACATACTGGTACCCCCTCCAAGATTTAGAATATGTCCTGAATTCCCAGAGTCTGAGAAACATTGTGAAACATACCAGTAGCCATATTATTATTTATGTTTTGCACCATTTTAAACAGGTGATGATAAAATTGTGGCTCAAACCCAGTTTCTCCTGCTTACAGTGCAGGCACTGTTACAAATTAGACAAACTGAGCTACCAAGTCCTACCAATGTGTATGTCTATCTGTCTAGTAATTATAAGACACTAGATGTGATACATTCTCTTCTATCTAATTCCAGCTACATGATTATGGGGAATTCAGACCAACTCCATCCAGAATCCGCCACCAGTCACAACAAACCCGGCCAGATATGGTATCTGTAGAGACACAGACAGATGAAACTAGAATCCCAGTGACCACATCTACCCAAACACCAACTGTGGAAACACATTCAACTGTCTGCCAGGCGAAGAGACCATCGTTTACATTTGATGACGTCAAACACAGCAACAGCAAAGTGTTATTCTATACTGGTATTCCAGATGCTGGAACATTTCAATGTTTGTTCAATGAACTTCAGGGTGGTATGCCAGTGAACAACAAGGGCAGACCAAAGTCCCTTAGACTGATCGATGAATTTTTTATGGTGTTAATGAGGCTACGACTTGGACTTTTACTGGAGGATTTGGCCGAGCGCTTCCATGTTTCAGTGGGGACATGCAGCTCCGTCTTCAATCGTTGGGTGAATTACCTGGACACAAGTCTAAGTTTTTTAGTGAAATGGCCCTCCAGAAAAAACATTAACGACACCATGCCCCAGAGATTCTTCAGAAAGTATCCAAAGTGTAGAATTATAATAGACTGTACGGAGATTCGCACAGAAACACCTTGCTCGTTGCAATTGAAGTCCTTAATGTATAGTGACTATAAGTCGAACATGACGTGGAAGTTCTTGATTGGGATAAGTCCTGCAGGAATTGTGACATTTGTATCGGACTTGTATCCAGGACGTATCAGTGATAAACAAATTACAAAGAAATGTGGTCTTGTAGACTTGTGTGAGGAAGGTGATGCCATCATGGTAGATAAGGGTTTCCTTATATCAGACTTAACAACTCCAAATGGTGTAGACTTGATAATACCCCCATTCAAAAAAAAGAAGAAACAATTTCTGCCTCATGAAGTTGAAGCTACAAAAGCAATAGCAAATCTACGGATTCATGTTGAGAGAGAAATGGAACGAATAAAAAACTTCCGTATTGTCCAAGGCACTATGCCAATTACAATGTCCTCTCAGGCATCTAAAATTTGGAAGATTTGTGTAAGCCTAACAAACCTTCTTCCACCTCTGGTCCCAAAGAGGTGAATAACTGTTCTTTCTCTACATGAATCTGTATTGCTTTACAGTAGTAGTGCTTTGTAATATAGTGATTTATGCCACAGGGATTCGGCACATTTGGGGGTACTAGTATATATATTTAAGTACAGGGATTCTACTCTGTGGGATGTCAGATTTTGCATCGATCAGTAAATGGCCCTATCTGAAACAATTTTGAACAAATCTGTCCAAAGTAACGCATATCCCAAGTCTTTATATTGTTCTTCAAATAAAACACAACTTTAACATGCGTGCATGTATACTTTGCAAACGATTGAAGTATAAATACTCGGGCGGGATAGGCGTTATATTTGTTGATTTGTTCATGATTTGTTCAAAATTGTTTCAGATAGGGCCATTTTACTGATCGATGCGAAATCTGACATTCCACAGAGTAGAATCCCTGTACTTAAATACATATACTAGTACCCCCAAACGTGCCGAATCCCTGTGATTTATGCAGGTGGTCTTTAATAATACAGGTTTGACTGTACATCAGTTACTATGTGTATAATTTATTATGTTTTGTTGCAACATATTTTATCTGACATTATTAATATAACAAGATGGTTTTATTTGTGCAATAAATGTTATATAACTTCATATGGATGATTTGTTCTTATGACATTTGAGGTGTGATGCTCAACAGCTTCACAATTGGCCAAAGATATCCTAGGTTATCATCACTCTATATGTGTTTAAAACTATTTTCCGGTGGAAAAAATGCAAGATGCATCGATTATTAAAGGGATGATAACCTATGATTTATCTGACCAAACCAATAGATGTACAATGTAATCCGGAATTCGCAAGATTACGGTTTTCCCTCTAATGTACATGCGGTACAAATAATATTTACCGTAATCCTTTGCTAATGCTATTGTGATTTAAATAAGTATTACCCATTCCAATTGTCCATACATGAATATTTATTGTACCAAAAGCGTGAATAACTGTAAAAGTTGTTTGTACCGCAGGATTAGTGTGGAAAAACCAGATTGCATAGAATTCCGGAGTAAATCTATTCTAGTACAGTAAAGTTCTGATATTAAGAATACTTCAATTATGCATTTATGTGTAATTGTACTAAAATTCTAAAATTTAATAATTACATGTATATTATATATGTATATTAAAACTACCTATTTCAATGTTCTTATTAGCAAAACTTTACTGTACAGTTCAATAAGATCTGCAGTCGGATGTCTGCATTATAATATTGCTCTGGCAAAACCAGACTACAAATTTAAAGACACAAGAACCATTTTCATATTGATCAGTGTATTCAATAAACACATTTAAATACATACATGTCACACAAACTTCAAGGACATCTACAACAACTCATTAACATAGAATTACTACATTAATATTCACGTTTTGAGTTACTGTCGGCTACAAATGACATTATTTCTGGGTAAATGGACATGAAGCCTAATGAATACAGTAAAGGCTCAATAATAAGACCACCTTTGGGACACTTGAAAACTTATCTCATTATTGAGCTAATCTGAATATTGAAGTTAAATAAAAAGCAAAACAGTGCAAATTAATGGACCTAAAATGGTGATCATAATTTTGAGGTGGTTTAATTAGTGAGGTGGTCTTTAGGTGAGGTTTTACTGTATATATACATTTTAAATACATAACAAACAAAATATTTCAGTCATATAACTTCAACCCCCGTTGTACCCTTCTAGAAAACAGTTCTGGAAGAACAGCATTCAGATAGAAATCCTTCAATTAATGAACATTCCTGACCAACATTCCTCATTGAATGCAATTCGTTCGATTGAAATTCCAGCCAGTGTCCAGACAACAAAATCGCACCATTTCTTTCCAGTCAAAGCCATCTGTCCCTGCACCTGGTAATAGTATTTATGATGTACCTTTAATTTACACATATTTGTAGTTGGATTTATTTCACAATAAAAGTCTGCGTCTTTAGCACAATCTATGGGGGGTAGTATTTTCCACTTGTCCGATGCAGGACACTTTATCTCCAAAACCCCCGTTTCTGTTTGGCCATTTGCAGTGTAGTTAATAATGCCATCGGGACTCGCACCAGGTACGGTACATCTCCCTTCACACATAACCCACGACTCGTTAACAGTTATATCTGGAATTGTTTTTTTCATTGTTAGTACATATTTTCTCCTGGCAGCTGGTTCATGTTTAATTCCCCAAGTCATGTACTTATTTCTGATGGATGAATAAAAAAATCTCTTAATTGGTCCTTCAGGAGCTGTCTGCGATTTCAATGACATAACCTCACCAAAGTTGGAAGCAGTCAGTCTCGTTTTTCTTTCATCCTGCCAAACCATACTCTTTCCTTGACCACGTGTTAACTGTTCTACCATTTCACATTCACTCTCTGTCAGTGTTAGTCCATCCATGATATCCGACAATGTCTCATTCACTTCCGTACTCCTTAAATTCACATTATCCATGAAATTGTAAATAACATTGAGGAATTTCGGGATTTCTTCTTCTACCTTTTCCTCCACAAAATTTAACAACCAGCCTGCACATGGATTACACTTTAACAGATTAAGTCTAAATTTCTCCTCATTTACAGAGCTTTTAAAAAGTTCTTTACTGACAGGTTTTTTCACTGGTGCTGTTTCAGATTCAAATGTATATTTCCGGAATGTCAGTTCACTAGCTTTTTTTGGTGTTAATTTCCTTTTACGTGGATTGTTAAATTGGTCCCACACACATTTGTTGGATGTTGATGACAGAGTTCCATCTTTCTTCTTAGATGTGATGTCAGATAGGGCATACATTATAGCTCCAATATGGTTACAGGCTTCACCACTTCTGAAAATACAATGTTAAAAAAAACTTAGCATACTTATACAACATAATATGTTCTATATCTCGGTAAAGTATCGAGGCATTAAGATATTTAACCGTCTTGATAGCTCAGTGGTAGAGAGAGTCAGTGACCGCTTCAAGTGCAAGAGGTCCCCGGTTCGATCTGTGGTCACGTCATACCAAAGATGAAATAAAAATGGTACCAGCCATTCCCTAACTCGACGCTCTGCATAAAAAGGGAAAGCTGGCTTCCCTCTCATACCCACGTGGCGATGGATACCATCAGGAATGAGGTATCGTGAGTGAATAATATAAGTTATAAGAACTTGTTCCATAATTGACATAAAATTAACTAGTGTAAATTAAGACATTGGTTTCAACACTCCTCCCAACTTAATTTTGTATCGAGTTGAATCCTTGAATTTCAATGATTTTTATGACATACATGCCATATATAACAAGATTAAATGATACCAAATGTTCATCAAAGAAATTCGGCAGTAATATAAATATTAAAAACATGCATATCAAGTTGAATCAGTATTGATAAAATGCAGCTTCCTTCGTTGATACCAATTAAGTCATTTTTATTGGTTCTCGAACTCGGTGCAAGAACCTTACATCATATCAATACTGACTAAAAAGCCTGTAATGACATATTTAATAAATTGTTGTATTGACAGTAATATACAGGAACAGGTGCCGGTAAATGTTATTGCCCCATTCTGTGTCGATTAGACCTGGATAGTACTAGTGAAACAATGTGGGATTAGAGGTTAGACAGACACATGGTTAGCTCAGTTGAGACAAACACATGATTAGCTCAGTCTGTAGAGCACCGTACTAGTGTTTGGGGGTCGATGGTTCGAATCTCACATGGGCCACACTTCCCCATAGGTTACTTTAACATGTATGTCACACTGGCACAGTGACAGGTTTCCAGAAGTGATAATGGGTTATTCGATATCAACGAAGAACAGTAGAATAAATATTCTGTATACATAATGTATTATAATTATCACTCGACTTACCCTGCTATGCAATCACATTCTGCAGAATGGACCTGGCCAGTGACTTTAGACAGGCAAAGCCACACATCATGGTCTGGGTTCTGTTTGACATTGGCACTTGGCAAGGATGGCATAACTTTGCATTTCACGAAACAATGCTCACATTTATCATCAATCTCGTGGTACATGATGCTATGTACATGTCTCATTGTCTGTCTGCATAATAAACTTTGGCTCAAAATTGTTTCTTTGTTTTCATCTTTAACACAAAATAGTTGTAGATGTCACCATCACTGAAGTCGGGGATATCAATTAAAGTACATGTCCACGATTTTAATGTCCTTGGATGAGGTAATTCCTCGCCAAGAGGCGTGATCAACTTCTCACATTTCCTTCGTTCAAACACTTCCGAGTTTCTTTGGTCAACGTTCACATCGTTTAATCCCAATTTTCTGATACCCTTCGCACGTGATACTAGATTAATCTTTTTCCCGGTTACATACTGATGGTGTAAACGTAAATAATCTTTTAATTGCGATACATTAAGCTTGTCAATAGCCAAATCTTCGAGATAACAATCGTTTTCTTTACCGCGATCCGCCATTATCGAAAATACTACCCAGTGTCCGAAGCGTTCCGAATGCGAGCGATTTTCGCAAGGGAGATAACCTACTTTCTGAAAAGGGCTATTTTACTGTATAACGCAAAAACAGGTACCGGTAACTATTTTTACTCTTTTGTTGCAAGCCCTAACTGGATATTTTTAAAAGAACATGATGGTCATGGTTTACAAAAGGCAACATTCATTTCAATAAAAAGGAGCATTCATGAAAATTGTATGTATGGTACCAATATGCATAGCATTGTGTGTATGGTACCAATATGTATAAAGTATTGTATGTATGGTACCAATATGTATAGTATTGTATGTATGGTACCAATATGTATAGTATTGTATGTATGGTACCAATATGTATAGTATTGTATGTATGGTACCAATATGCATAGCATTGTGTGTATGGTACCAATATGTATAGCATTGTATGTATGGTACCAATATGTATAAAGTATTGTATGTATGGTACCAATATGTATAGCATTGTATGTATGGTACCAATATGTATAAAGTATTGTATGTATGATACCAATATGTATAAAGTATTGTATGTATGGTACCAATATGTATAAAGTATTGTATGTATGGTACCAATATGTATAGCATTGTATGTATGGTACCAATATGTATAAAGTATTGTATGTATGATACCAATATGTATAAAGTATTGTATGTATGGTACCAATATGTATAAAGTATTGTATGTATGGTACCAATATGTATAGCATTGTATGTATGGTACCAATATGTATAAAGTATTGTATGTATGATACCAATATGTATAAAGTATTGTATGTATGGTACCAATATGTATAAAGTATTGTATGTATGGTACCAATATGTATAGCATTGTATGTATGGTACCAATATGTATAAAGTATTGTATGTATGATACCAATATGTATAAAGTATTGTATGTATGGTACCAATATGTATAAAGTATTGTATGTATGGTACCAATATGTATAAAGTATTGTGTGTATGGTACCACTATGTATAGCATTGTATGTATGGTACCAATATGTATAAAGTATTGTATGTATGGTACCAATATGTATAGCATTGTATGTATGGTACCAATATGCATAGCATTGTGTGTATGGTACCAATATGTATAGCATTGTATGTATGGTACCAATATGTATAAAGTATTGTATGTATGGTACCAATATGTATATAGCATTGTATGTATGATACCAATATGTATAAAGCATTGTATGTATGGTACCAATATGTATTAAGCATTGTATGTATGGTACCATTATGTATAAAGCATTGTATGTATGGTACCAATATGTATTAAGCATTGTATGTATGGTACCATTATGTATAACGGGGGTTTGTGATGGGAATTTGTTACCTCACTGTTAGCCACACCATAATGTCCTGTTGAGAAAATAAAATCAAAGTCAAAATTATCAGTAATAATTTTATTTTGTATTTTATCTAATAATTTATATTTAATCGATTATATTTCCTGTTTAAATATTAACTTAAAACCTGTGAATAAGACTTTTTTAACATTGGCACATATTATTTTCGTCTACACCTTGCACTATTCGTATTACACAATCCGTCGTTAGCTCTTCTCCACAAGGGAGACTAGCATGTCAGACTGTAGTGTAAACATTATCAGCCATTAAACCCGATCGATCGTGTGGATATGTGTAAACTTGATTTTATTATTTCTCTGCCTTTTAATCTACGCGCGATTATCCGCATTCGATTAAAAACATGAAAGTTAGTGTGAATCCCGCGATCGTGCATCCTAGAATGGACAGTGTTTTTACGTGTGTTGTTTTGTTTTGCAGATGGTGATGGTGATTGTGATGGACTCAGTACTTTTGCAATAGTTGGCGGAATAATAGCAGCTGTTGGAATAATAGTCGTTATAATAGTGTGTGTTGTCACAAAGGGTAAGTTTTGTTACTCTTTCACTTAATGCAATATGTATAAAACATTGTATGACAATTACGATTATTGTACCAATTAATGAATCGCTTGTATAGGTTGCATTGGGGTATGAACCACATTCGGCGTGTTTAATGTTTGTGACAGATAATGTCATTTAGCCCTCGGCTATATGCTGCAATTTGAAGAATTATTTTATTGGCAAAAATTGTTTCACATCATTTACAATAGAACTATACTTTTGTTACTTCCTGCATCCTTAGGACCATGTCCACTAACGGCAGACTTGATACTGGACTACCTTGCTCAGCTACCACTAACCGCTGACACGTTCCATTCTTTCGAGTTCTCCAGCAATCGCCAGCAGAATCCCCCAGTTGGTCCGTGCTCCAGCGCACACTCCAGTAGAATCCCCCAGTTGGCCCGTGCTCCAGTACACTCCAGTAGAATCCTCCAGTTGGTCCTTGCTCCAGTACACGCCAGCAGAATCCCCCAGTTGGCCCGTGCTCCAGCGCACACTCCAGTAGAATCCCCCAGTTGGCCCTTGCCATAGCACACGCCAACAAAATCCCCCAGTTGGCCCTTGCTCCAGTACACGCCAGCAGAATCCCCCAGTTGGTCCGTGCTCCAGTACACTCCAGCAGAATCCCCCAGTTGACCCGTGCTCCAGTACACGCCAGCAGAATCCCCCAGTTGGCCCGTGCTCCAGTACACACCAGCAGAATCCCCATTTGGCCCTTGCTCCAGCAGAATCCCCCAGTTGGCCCTTGATCCAGTACACGCCAGCAGAACCCTCCAGTTGGCCCGTGCTCCAGCACACGCCAGCAGAATCCCCCAGTTGGCCCGTGCTCCAGCTCACACTCCAGTAGAATCCCCCAGTTGGCCCGTGCTCCAGTACACGCCAGCAGAATCCCCCAGTTGGTCCGTGCTCCAGTACACGCCAGCAGGAAACTAAACCTATTTCAGTAGCGGGCATTTCCCGACATATGACGTACTTAATTATCTGTATCATCTGAACGCTTTTCGTTGTATATAATTGTAACAATTAAAAGCGTCTCGTCAATGAACAAGTACTCGGTGATCTTGTACATTTTATCCCTGCAGAAAGGTCCATATAATCTGCTGTCAAAATATTGTTGCGTCACAGAAAACGCATTCAATGATTCTCATTGCGTCTCTGGCCATTTCAATGCATCAAAACCGCAAGAAACGCACAGTGAGAAAACACTGCATTATCAAATTCTAGTGTACAGAAATATCTGTGCTAATCAGTTGTAGGATTAAAGACCGCCATTTAATCCAATTATCCGTAATTAAAATGTCACCAACTTCTCAACACCCCATGCAATCAAGTGCCTCTGTTAGGCATGCAAGTTAGTCTGCAGTACCAGAAACTGAATATGGCTTAGTGGGAAGAATAAATAAACAAAATCCTTTTTCCTAGAGTCTCTTGGGAGTCACATTACCACCTGGTGGTGGATGTTAAAATCCTTTTTTACCCCATTGCTTGGGTCATTCAAAGTCCACTGCGACTGTTGAGGCAAGTAAACTTCTTTGTCTTCCAATGATTTTTCGAATGAAAACTCCAGATCGCTCGGAAGATTGTCAGAATTAAACCCAGAAAAGTCACTGTCATCACTATCTGATCGAAACATATCAATGTCAATATTTTCATTGGAGTCCTTTCCTCATTTTCAATGCTATTTTCTGTTTTAAATTTTGTGAAGATTGTTTGAAAACTTGCCCGGATGTTAGATTATAACTTTATAAACTAGGTTTTCATATGTCTATTTTGAAAATAGTAGAGGAAACCTCCGAAGTTAGGCCAATGTAATGCGACGTTAATAACGGGATTCAGTATAATACTCGGCTCTCAGAAAGCAGGATATCAATAGCCGTCGATTAGTGGCTCTCGTATCTAATTTAGGCCATCGTTGCTCAAATGCTTAGCGAGTTAATATCACCAGAAAGATAATTTACTTATCTAAAAAAGATTTTTCAAGATTTCTATAATATTGATTCAAACAAAGCAGGACTTGTAAAAATTGGCCCCAACTTCTCCAATTGACACAGTGTCAGTTTGGTCAGCTGCTCTATAATGATTACCAATCCACTGATAATTGTATTGATTTAAATGGTGTTATATAGCTATATTGGTATGACAGAGTTAATATGTCATAAGATACATACAAACAACAGCCCTCTTAATGTTACTGCATTGTAGTTTCACAGGAGCGTCTCCATTTAACCCTTTCCCTCACAGAAGCACCTTGACGCTATTACCAATAATTAAAAAATAAAAAATTTAAACCGGATTTCATGCAGTTTTCATGAAGTCTATAATGTGAGAATGTACGTAGCACAAGATCAACATTTTCTCTGGGCCTCCATTGATTAGTGGTTATACTTGACACCAAATAACGTGTCCGATACCATTGTTTGAATCACACGAAGGGTGTCAAATTCTTTCAGCTATCCAGCTGACTTGTGGAAAGTCTAGTTCTAGCAAGGGCACCCGAGTCTATCTCAGCCAACTGAAGTACCACCATATCATCTAATCTGTCCAAATACAAAGCAGATAGATGATCGTCATCAAGTTCATATTGAGTCAATGCCCCTCAGCAGTTTGTCCACACTGGTTCTACAAACTCCCTGTCTGACTATCAACAATTCTTGCAGGGAATAGTCGGTAGCAATCTTTTGTTTCGCTTCTCACCAATGCGACCCGGGTTCGATCCTCGGACAAGAAAGTATGTGAGATGGTACAATGGTCGCCAGATCGGACGGTGGATTTTCTCCAGTTTCCTCCCACATGAATGACCACATATACGCTTTCATCCGAGCCAACGAGAGTGATTAATATAAGTTGTTAAAACTTGCTTCACAATCGTTGTAAAATAAATAAAGTATATGTTCTTTTGTTTTGTTTTTAGAACCTACCTGCAGTCTCTCTATTTCTGCAATACTTGGCATTGTAATCGGATCAATAGATGTTGTTGCAATAATCGCTGTTATAGTGTATGTCATTATAACAAAACAAGGTAAGTTTCATTACTCTTTCAATGAAAGTCCTGGAAATTTTAATAGAACATCAGGTTCATTGTTTTCAAAAGACAACATTAATTTTTAATACATACAATTGGAGCATATATAATTATTGTACCAATAAATATAAAGCATTGTATGTATGGTACCAATATGTATACAGTATTGTATGTATAGTACCAATATGTATACAATATTGTATGTATGGTACCAATATGTTTAAAGCAGTGTACGTATGGTACCAATATGTATATATTATTGTATGTATGGTACCATTATGTATACAGCATTGTATGTATGGTACCAATATGTATATAGCATTATATGTATGGTACCAATATGTATAAAGCAATGCATAAATCTGTTGAACATGTCTAATTGAGTTGATAGTGTTAGTATACAGGTATAGGAGGAATAGAGCATGGGAGGATAAGATATATACATCTCCCCGTCCACTCTCTCCCAACTAAATACAATCTGGAATAGAGCATGGGAGGACAAGATATATACATCTCCCTGTCCACTCTCTCCCAACTAAATACAATCTGGAATAGAGCATGGGAGGATAAGATATATACATCTCCCTGTCCACTCTCTCCCAACTAAATACAATCTGGAATAGAGCATGGGAGGATAAGATACATCTCCCTGTCCACTCTCTCCCAACTAAATACAATCTGGAATAGAGCATGGGAGGATAAGATATATACATCTCCCTGTCCACTCTCTCCCAACTAAATACAATCTGGAATAGAGCATGGGAGGATAAGATATATACATCTCCCCGTCCACTCTCTCCCAACTAAATACAATCTGGAATAGAGCATGGGAGGATAAGATATATACATCTCCCTGTCCACTCTCTCCCAACTAAATACAATCTGGAATAGAGCATGGGAGGATAAGATATATACATCTCCCTGTCCACTCTCTCCCAACTAAATACAATCTGGAATAGAGCATGGGAGGATAAGATATATACATCTCCCTGTCCACTCTCTCCCAACTAAATACAATCTGGAATAGAGCATGGGAAGATAAGATACATCTCCCTGTCCACTCTCTCCCAACTAAATACAATCTGGAATAGAGCATGGGAGGATAAGATATATACATCTCCCTGTCCACTCTCTCCCAACTAAATACAATCTGGAATAGAGCATGGGAGGATAAGATATATACATCTCCCTGTCCACTCTCTCCCAACTAAATACAATCTGGAATAGAGCATGGGAGGATAAGATATATACATCTCCCCGTCCACTCTCTCCCAACTAAATACAATCTGGAATAGAGCATGGGAGGATAAGATATATACATCTCCCTGTCCACTCTCTCCCAACTAAATACAATCTGGAATAGAGCATGGGAGGATAAGATATATACATCTCCCTCTCCA
>JABXNX010001003.1:0-13943 GCA_014843695.1 Archivesica marissinica
GTGGACTTGACTAGAAGATTGGTGAATATAGAGGGTTAGTTTTGGTTACTGTTGACTTGACTAGAGGATTGGTGAATATAGATGGTTAGTGTTGGTTACTGTGGACTTGACTAGAAGATTGGTGAATATAGAGGGTTAGTCTTGGTCACTGTGGACTTGACTAGAAGATTGGTGAATATAGAGGGTTAGTCTTGGTTACTGTGGACTTGACTAGAATATTTGTGAATATAGAGGGTTAGTGTTGGTTACTGTGGACTTGACTAGAATATTGGTGAATATAGAGGGTCAGTGTTGGTTAATGTGGACTTGACTAGAAGATTGGTGAATATAGAGGGTTAATGTTGGTTACTGTGGACTTGACTAGAAGATTGGTGAATATAGAGGGTTAGTCTTGGTCACTGTGGACTTGACTAGAAGATTGGTGAATATAGAGGGTTAGTCTTGGTTACTGTGGACTTGACTAGAATATTTGTGAATATAGAGGGTTAGTGTTGGTTACTGTGGACTTGACTAGAATATTGGTGAATATAGAGGGTCAGTGTTGGTTAATGTGGACTTGACTAGAAGATTGGTGAATATAGAGGGTTAATGTTGGTTACTGTGGACTTGACTAGAAGATTGGTGAATATAGAGGGTTAGTCTTGGTCACTGTGGACTTGACTAGAAGATTGGTGAATATATAGGGTTAGTGTTGGTTACTGTGGACTTGACTAGAATATTGGTGAATATAGAGGGTTAGTCTTGGTTACTGTGGACTTGACTAGAAGATTGGTGAATATAGAGGGTTAGCCTTGGTTACTGTGGACTTGACTAGAAGATTGGGGAATATAGAGTGTTAGCCTTGGTTACTGTGGACTTGACTAGAAGATTGGTGAATATAGAGGGTTAGTCTTGGTCACTGTGGAATTGACTAGAAGATTGGTGAATATAGAGGGTTAGCCTTGGTTACTGTGGGCTTGACTAGAGGATTGGTGAATATAGAGTGTTAGTCTTGGTTACTGTGGACCTGACTAGAAGAATGGTGAATATAGAGGGTTAGCCTTGGTTACTGTGGACTTGACTAGAAGATTGGTGAAGAGTCTTGCTTACTGTGGACTTGACTAGAAGATTGGAGAATATAGAGGGTTAGTCTTGGTTACTGTGGACTTGACTAGAATATTGGTGAATAAAGAGGGTTAATGTTGGTTACTGTGAACTTGACTAGAAGATTGGTGAATATAGAGGGTTAGCCTTGGTTACTGTGGACTTGACTAGAAGATTGGTGAATAAAGAGGGTTAAGGTTGGTTACTGTGGACTTGACTAGAAGATAGGTGAATATATAGTGTTAGTCTTGGTCACTGTGGACTTGACTAGAAGATTGGTGAATAAAGAGGGTTAAGGTTGGTTACTGTGGACTTGACTAGAAGATTGGTGAATATAGAGTATTAGTCTTGGTTACTGTGGACTTGACTAGAATATTGGTTAATATAGAGGGTTAGCCTTGGTTACTGTGGACTTGACTAGAAGATTGGTGAATAGTCTTGGTTACTGTGGACTTGACTAGAATATTTGTGAATATAGAGGGTTGGCCTTGGTTACTGTGGACTTGACTAGAATATTGGTGAATATAGAGGGTTAATCTTGGTTACTGTGGACTTGACTAGAATATTGGTGAATATAGAGGGTTAGCCTTGGTTACTGTGGACTTGACTAGAATATTGGTGAATATAGTGGGTTAGCCTTGGTTACTGTGGACTTGACTAGAAGATTGGTGAATATAGAGGGTTAGTCTTGGTTACTGTGGACTTGACTAGAAGATTGGTGAATATAGATGGTTAGCCTTGGTTACTGTGGACTTGAATAGAAGATTGGTGAATATAGAGAGTTAGTCTTGGTTACTGTGGACTTGACTAGAAGATTGGTGAATATAGAGGGTTAGTCTTGGTTACTGTGGACTTGACTAGAATATTGGTGAATATAGAGGGTTAGTGTTGGTTACTGTGGACTTGACTAGAATATTGGTGAATATAGAGGGTTAGTGTTGGTTACTGTGGACTTGACTAGAAGATTGGTGAATATAGAGGGTTAATGTTGGTTACTGTGGACTTGACTAGAAGATTGGTGAATATAGAGTGTTAGTCTTGGTCACTGTGGACTTGACTAGAAGATTGGTGAATATAGAGTGTTAGTGTTGGTTACTGTGGACTTGACTAGAAGATTGGTGAATATAGAGGGTTAGTCTTGGTTACTGTAGACTTGACTAGAATATTGGTGAATATAGAGGGTTAGTGTTGGTTACTGTGGACTTGACTAGAATATTGGTGAATATAGAGGGTTAGTTTTGGTTACTGTGGACTTGACTAGAAGATTGGTGAATATAGAGGGTTAGTCTTGGTTACTGTGGACTTGACTAGAAGATTGGTGAATATAGAGGGTTAGCCTTGGTTACTGTGGACTTGACTAGAAGATTGGTGAATATAGAGGGTTAGTCTTGGTTACTGTGGACTTGACTAGAATATTGGTGAATATAGAGGGTTAGTATTGGTTACTGTGGACTTGACTAGAAGATTGGTGAATATAGATGGTTAGTCTTGGTCACTTTGGACTTGACTAGAAGATTGGTGAATATAGAGGGTTAGTGTTGGTTACTGTGGACTTGACTAGAAGATTGGTGAATATAGAGGGTTAGTCTTGGTTACTGTGGACTTGACTAGAATATTGGTGAATATAGAGGGTTAGTGTTGGTTACTGTGGACTTGACTAGAATATTGGTGAATATAGAGGGTTAGTTTTGGTTACTGTGGACTTGACTAGAAGATTGGTGCATATAGAGGGTTAGCCTTGGTTACTGTGGACTTGACTAGAAGATTGGTGAATATAGAGGGTTAATCTTGGTTACTGTGGACTTGACTAGAATATTGGTGAATATAGAGGGTTAGTGTTGGTTACTGTGGACTTGACTAGAAAATTGGTGAATATAGAGGGTTAGCCTTGGTTACTGTGGACTTGACTAGAAGATTGGTGAATATAGAGGGTTAGTATTGGTTACTGTGGACTTGACTAGAATATTGGTGAATATAGAGGGTTAGTGTTGGTTACTGTGGACTTGACTAGAATATTGGTGAATATAGAGGGTTAGTGTTGGTTACTGTGGACTTAACTAGAAGATTGGTGAATATAGAGGGTTAGTCTTGGTTACTGTTTGGTTACTGTGGACTTGACTAGAATATTGGTGAATATAGAGGGTTAATGTTGGTTACTGTGGACTTGACTAGAAGATTGGTGAATATAGAGGGTTAGCCTTGGTTACTGTGGACTAGAAGCTTTGAATGGCTGAACATTTACTCTAGCTATGGTTTATTTATATACAAACTGTAGTTATAAATGCATGTAGACAACCCGTAGCTGTAACTTACATGTTACTGCGTATACGTCCAATGCCACTTGTTTATTTAGGGATTTGCTTAGATTTTCTTTTATCATTTTTACCCCATCGATAATCTCAAATGAGTAATTTCACAATTGCTAATTTTTACCTATACACCGGCATATATATTTTAGATTTTCATGTTGTATTTCGATGTTATGCTTATCGTGTGTATACGAAATTCAACATAGTTAAATGGTGTAAATTGTAAATAATTATAGTCGAAAGATTACCTCCATACGTATATCCGCGTATTGCGCATTGCGCATTATTGTAGCGAACGCGCATCTTCCGGTTTAAATTAAGAATTGTGAGGCAAGCGAAAGCTATGTATTTTCATACGTATATATCCTGTCTAACCCTGGGCTATGACAACATATTTACTGCACCGCTATCAATCAAAATACTCATACTCATGTATGTATGTGTGGTTGCGCAGTGATTGATTGGTCAGTTTAAACATTCACGTATATACGTGCGGTAACGCAGTGATTGTATGTGCATGTATATATGTGCGGTAGCGCAGTGATTGTACATGCATGTATATATGTGCGGTAACGCAGTGATTGAATGTGCACGTATATATGTGCGGTAGCGCAGTGATTGTATGTGCATGTATATATGTGCGGTAGCGCAGTGATTGTACATGCATGTATATATGTGCGGTAACGCAGTGATTGTATGTGCATGTATATATGTGTGGTAGCGCAGTGATTGTACATGCATGTATATATGTGCCGTAACGCATTGATTGTACATGCATGTATATACGTGCGGTAACGCAGTGATTGTATGTGCATGTATATATGTGCGGTAGCGCAGTGATTGTATGTGCATGTATATATGTGCGGTAACGCAGTGATTGTATGTGCACGTATATATGTGCGGTAACGCAGTGATTGTATGTGCATGTATATATGTGCTGTAGCGCAGTGATTGTATGTGCACGTATATATGTGCGGTAACGCATTGATTGTACATGCATGTATATATGTGCGGTAGCGCAGTGATTGTACATGTACGTATATATGTGCGGTAACGCATTGATTGTACATGCATGTATATATGTGCGGTAGCGCAGTGATTGTATGTGCACGTATATATGTGCGGTGACGCAGTGATTGTACATGCACGTATATATGTGCGGTAACGCAGTGATTGTACATGCATGTATATATGTGCGGTAACGCATTGATTGTACATGCATGTATATATGTGCGGTAACGCAGTGATTGTATGTGCACGTATATATGTGCGGTAACGCAGTGATTGTACATGCATGTATATATGTGCGGTGACGCAGTGATTGTACATGCATGTATATATGTGCGGTAACGCATTGATTGTACATGCATGTATATATGTGCGGTAACGCAGTGATTGTATGTGCACGTATATATGTGCGGTAACGCAGTGATTGTATGTGCATGTATATATGTGCGGTAACGCAGTGATTGTATGTGCATGTATATATGTGCGGTAACGCAGTGATTGTACATGCACGTATATATGTGCGGTGTGATTGTACATGTACGTATATATGTGCGGTGACACAGTGATTGTATGTGCATGTATATATGTGCGGTGACGCGGTGATTGTACATGTACGTATATATGTGCGGTGACGCAGTGATTGTATGTACATGCATATATGTGCGGTGACGCAGTGATTGTACATGCACGTATATATGTGTTGTAACGCAGTGATTGTATGTGCATGCATATATGTGCGGTGACGCAGTGATTGTATGTGCATGCATATATGTGCGGTGACGCAGTGATTGTAAATGTACGTATATATGTGCGGTGACGCAGTGATTGTATGTGCATGCATATATGTGCGGTGACGCAGTGATTGTATGTGCATGTATATATGTGCGGTGACGCAGTGATTGTACATGCACGTATATATGTGCGGTAACGCAGTGATTGTATGTGCATGCATATATGTGCGGTGACGCAGTGATTGTATGTGCATGTATATATGTGCGGTGACGCAGTGATTGTACATGCACGTATATATGTGCGGTGACGCAGTGATTGTATGTGCATGTATATATGTGCGGTAACGCAGTGATTGTACATGCACGTATATATGTGCGGTGTGATTGTACATGCACGTATATATGTGCGGTGACGCAGTGATTGTATGTGCATGCATATATGTGCGGTAACGCAGTGATTGTACATGTACGTATATATGTGCGGTGACGCAGTGATTGTACATGTACGTATATATGTGCGGTGACGCAGTGATTGTACATGCACGTATATATGTGCGGTGACGCAGTGATTGTATGTGCATGTATATATGTGCGGTGACGCAGTGATTGTACATGCATGTATATATGTGCGGTGACGCAGTGATTGTACATGTACGTATATATGTGCGGTGACGCAGTGATTGTATGTGCATGTATATATGTGCGGTGACGCAGTGATTGTACATGCATGTATATATGTGCGGTGACGCAGTGATTGTACATGTACGTATATATGTGCGGTGACGCAGTGATTGTACATGCATGTATATATGTGCGGTGACGCAGTGATTGTACATGCACGTATATATGTGCGGTGACGCAGTGATTGTATGTGCATGTATATATGTGCGGTAACGCAGTGATTGTACATGTATGTATATATGTGCGGTGACGCAGTGATTGTATGTGCATGTATATATGTGCGGTAACGCAGTGATTGTATGTGCACGTATATATGTGCGGTAACGCAGTGATTGTATGTGCATGTATATATGTGCGGTAACGCAGTGATTGTATGTGCACGTATATATGTGCGGTGACGCAGTGATTGTATGTGCACGTATATATGTGCGGTGACGCAGTGATTGTACATGCACGTATATATGTGCGGTAACGCAGTGATTGTAGTACATGTATATATGTGCGGTAACGCAGTGATTGTACATGCACGTATATATGTGCGGTAACGCAGTGATTGTATGTGCATGCATATATGTGCGGTGACGCAGTGATTGTACATGCACGTATATATGTGCGGTGTGATTGTACATGCACGTATATATGTGCGGTGACGCAGTGATTGTATGTGCATGCATATATGTGCGGTAACGCAGTGATTGTACATGTACGTATATATGTGCGGTGACGCAGTGATTGTACATGTACGTATATATGTGCGGTGACGCAGTGATTGTACATGTACGTATATATGTGCGGTGACGCAGTGATTGTAATGCACGTATATATGTGCGGTGACGCAGTGATTGTATGTGCATGTATATATGTGCGGTAACGCAGTGATTGTACATGTATGTATATATGTGCGGTGACGCAGTGATTGTACATGCATGTATATATGTGCGGTGACGCAGTGATTGTATGTGCATGTATATATGTGCGGTGACGCAGTGATTGTACATGCACGTATATATGTGCGGTGTGATTGTACATGTACGTATATATGTGCGGTAACGCAGTGATTGTATGTGCACGTATATATGTGCGGTGACGCAGTGATTGTACATGCACGTATATATGTGCGGTAACGCAGTGATTGTATGTGCATGCATATATGTGCGGTGACGCAGTGATTGTATGTGCATGTATATATGTGCGGTAACGCAGTGATTGTATGTGCATGTATATATGTGCGGTAACGCAGTGATTGTACATGCATGTATATATGTGCGGTGACGCAGTGATTGTATGTGCACGTATATATGTGCGGTAACGCAGTGATTGTATGTGCATGTATATATGTGCGGTGACGCAGTGATTGTACATGCACGTATATATGTGCGGTAACGCAGTGATTGTATGTGCACGTATATATGTGCGGTGACGCAGTGATTGTATGTGCACGTATATATGTGCGGTGACGCAGTGATTGTATGTGCATGTATATATGTGCGGTAACGCAGTGATTGTACATGTATGTATATATGTGCGGTGACGCAGTGATTGTACATGCATGTATATATGTGCGGTGACGCAGTGATTGTATGTGCATGTATATATGTGCGGTGACGCAGTGATTGTACATGCACGTATATATGTGCGGTGTGATTGTACATGTACGTATATATGTGCGGTAACGCAGTGATTGTATGTGCACGTATATATGTGCGGTGACGCAGTGATTGTACATGCACGTATATATGTGCGGTAACGCAGTGATTGTATGTGCATGCATATATGTGCGGTGACGCAGTGATTGTATGTGCATGTATATATGTGCGGTAACGCAGTGATTGTATGTGCATGTATATATGTGCGGTAACGCAGTGATTGTACATGCATGTATATATGTGCGGTGACGCAGTGATTGTATGTGCATGCATATATGTGCGGTAACGCAGTGATTGTATGTGCATGTATATATGTGCGGTGACGCAGTGATTGTATGTGCATGTATATATGTGCGGTAACGCAGTGATTGTATGTGCACGTATATATGTGCGGTAACCCAGTGATTGTATGTGCATGCATATATGTGCGGTAACGCAGTGATTGTATGTGCATGCATATATGTGCGGTAACGCAGTGATTGTACATGCACGTATATATGTGCGGTGTGATTGTACATGCACGTATATATGTGCGGTGACGCAGTGATTGTATGTGCATGCATATATGTGCGGTAACGCAGTGATTGTACATGTACGTATATATGTGCGGTGACGCAGTGATTGTACATGTACGTATATATGTGCTGTGACGCAGTGATTGTACATGTACGTATATATGTGCGGTGACGCAGTGATTGTACATGCACGTATATATGTGCGGTGACGCAGTGATTGTATGTGCATGTATATATGTGCGGTGACGCAGTGATTGTACATGCATGTATATATGTGCGGTGACGCAGTGATTGTACATGTACGTATATATGTGCGGTGACGCAGTGATTGTATGTGCATGTATATATGTGTGGTGACGCAGTGATTGTACATGCATGTATATTTGTGCGGTGACGCAGTGATTGTACATGTACGTATATATGTGCGGTGACGCAGTGATTGTACATGCATGTATATATGTGCGGTGACGCAGTGATTGTACATGCACGTATATATGTGCGGTGACGCAGTGATTGTACATGCACGTATATATGTGCGGTGACGCAGTGATTGTATGTGCATGTATATATGTGCGGTGACGCAGTGATTGTACATGTACGTATATATGTGCGGTGACGCAGTGATTGTATGTGCATGTATATATGTGCGGTAACGCAGTGATTGTACATGTATGTATATATGTGCGGTGACGCAGTGATTGTACATGCATGTATATATGTGAGGTGACGCAGTGATTGTATGTGCATGTATATATGTGCGGTGACGCAGTGATTGTACATGCACGTATATATGTGCGGTGTGATTGTACATGTACGTATATATGTGCGGTAACGCAGTGATTGTATGTGCACGTATATATGTGCGGTGACGCAGTGATTGTACATGCACGTATATATGTGCGGTAACGCAGTGATTGTATGTGCATGCATATATGTGCGGTGACGCAGTGATTGTATGTGCATGTATATATGTGCGGTAACGCAGTGATTGTATGTGCATGTATATATGTGCGGTAACGCAGTGATTGTACATGCATGTATATATGTGCGGTGACGCAGTGACTGTATGTGCACGTATATATGTGCGGTAACGCAGTGATTGTATGTGCACGTATATATGTGCGGTAACGCAGTGATTGTATGTGCATGCATATATGTGCGGTAACGCAGTGATTGTATGTGCATATATATATGTGCGGTGACGCAGTGATTGTATGTGCATGTATATATGTGCGGTAACGCAGTGATTGTATGTGCACGTATATATGTGCGGTAACCCAGTAATTGTATGTGCATGCATATATGTGCGGTAACGCAGTGATTGTATGTGCATGCATATATGTGCGGTAACGCAGTGATTGTACATGCACGTATATATGTGCGGTGTGATTGTACATGCACGTATATATGTGCGGTGACGCAGTGATTGTATGTGCATGCATATATGTGCGGTAACGCAGTGATTGTACATGTACGTATATATGTGCGGTGACGCAGTGATTGTACATGTACGTATATATGTGCTGTGACGCAGTGATTGTACATGTACGTATATATGTGCGGTGACGCAGTGATTGTACATGCACGTATATATGTGCGGTGACGCAGTGATTGTATGTGCATGTATATATGTGCGGTGACGCAGTGATTGTACATGCATGTATATATGTGCGGTGACGCAGTGATTGTACATGTACGTATATATGTGCGGTGACGCAGTGATTGTATGTGCATGTATATATGTGTGGTGACGCAGTGATTGTACATGCATGTATATTTGTGCGGTGACGCAGTGATTGTACATGTACGTATATATGTGCGGTGACGCAGTGATTGTACATGCATGTATATATGTGCGGTGACGCAGTGATTGTACATGTACGTATATATGTGCGGTGACGCAGTGATTGTACATGCACGTATATATGTGCGGTGACGCAGTCATTGTATGTGCATGTATATATGTGCGGTGACGCAGTGATTGTACATGCATGTATATATGTGCGGTGACGCAGTGAGTGTACATGTACGTATATATGTGAGGTGACGCAGTGATTGTATGTGCATGTATATATGTGCGGTAACGCAGTGATTGTACATGTATGTATATATGTGCGGTGACGAAGTGATTGTACATGCATGTATATATGTGAGGTGACGCAGTGATTGTATGTGCATGTATATATGTGCGGTGACGCAGTGATTGTACATGCACGTATATATGTGCGGTGTGATTGTACATGTACGTATATAGGTGCGGTAACGCAGTGATTGTATGTGCACGTATATATGTGCGGTGACGCAGTGATTGTACATGCACGTATATATGTGCGGTAACTCAGTGATTGTATGTGCATGCATATATGTGCGGTGACGCAGTGATTGTACGTGCATGTATATATGTGCGGTAACGCAGTGATTGTACATGCACGTATATATGTGCGGTAACGCAGTGATTGTACATGCATGTATATATGTGCGGTGACGCAGTGATTGTACATGCACGTATATATGTGCGGTAACGCAGTGATTGTACATGCACGTATATATGTGCGGTGACGCAGTGATTGTATGTGCATGTATATATGTGCGGTAACGCAGTGATTGTACATGCATGTATATATGTGCGGTGACGCAGTGATTGTATGTGCATGTATATATGTGCGGTAACGCAGTGATTGTAGTGCATGTATATATGTGCGGTAACGCAGTGATTGTACATGCACGTATATATGTGCGGTAACGCAGTGATTGTATGTGCATGTATATATGTGCGGTGACGCAGTGATTGTATGTGCATGTATATATGTGCGGTGACGCAGTGATTGTATGTGCATGTATATATGTGCGGTGACGCAGTGATTGTACATGCACGTATATATGTGCGGTGTGATTGTACATGCACGTATATATGTGCGGTAACGCAGTGATTGTATGTGCACGTATATATGTGCGGTGACGCAGTGATTGTACATGCACGTATATATGTGCGGTAACGCAGTGATTGTATGTGCATGTATATATGTGCGGTGACGCAGTGATTGTACATGCATGTATATATGTGCGGTAACGCAGTGATTGTACATGCACGTATATATGTGCGGTGACGCAGTGATTGTACATGCATGTATATATGTGCGGTGACGCAGTGATTGTACATGCACGTATATATGTGCGGTGACGCAGTGATTGTATGTGCATGTATATATGTGCGGTAACGCAGTGATTGTATGTGCATGTATATATGTGCGGTGACGCAGTGATTGTATGTGCATGTATATATGTGCGGTGACGCAGTGATTGTATGTGCATGTATATATGTGCGGTGACGCAGTGATTGTACATGCACGTATATATGTGCGGTGTGATTGTACATGCACGTATATATGTGCGGTAACGCAGTGATTGTACATGTACGTATATATGTGCGGTGACGCAGTGATTGTATGTGCATGCATATATGTGCGGTGACGCAGTGATTGTATGTGCATGTATATATGTGCGGTGACGCAGTGATTGTACATGTACGTATATATGTGCGGTGACGCAGTGATTGTATGTGCATGTATATATGTGCGGTGACGCAGTGATTGTATGTGCATGTATATATGTGCGGTAACGCAGTGATTGTACATGCACGTATATATGTGCGGTAACGCAGTGATTGTATGTGCATGTATATATGTGCGGTGACGCAGTGATTGTATGTGCATGTATATATGTGCGGTAACGCAGTGATTGTACATGCACGTATATATGTGCGGTGACACAGTGATTGTATGTGCATGTATATATGTGCGGTGACGCAGTGATTGTACATGTACGTATATATGTGCGGTGACGCAGTGATTGTACATGCATATATATGTCGGTGACGCAGTGATTGTACATGCACGTATATATGTGCGGTGACGCAGTGATTGTATGTGCATGTATATATGTGCGGTGACGCAGTGATTGTACATGCATGTATATATGTGCGGTGACGCAGTGATTGTACATGCACGTATATATGTGCGGTGACGCAGTGATTGTACATGCATGTATATATGTGCGGTGACGCAGTGATTGTACATGCATGTATATATGTGCGGTGACGCAGTGATTGTACATGCATGTATATATGTGCGGTGACGCAGTGATTGTACATGCATGTATATATGTGCGGTGACGCAGTGATTGTACATGCACGTATATATGTGCGGTGACGCAGTGATTGTACATGCATGTATATATGTGCGGTGACGCAGTGATTGTACATGCACGTATATATGTGCGGTGACGCAGTGATTGTAATGAGTATATATGTGCGGTATATTATGCATGTATATATGTGCGGTAACGCAGTGATTGTACATGCATGTATATATGTGCGGTGTGATTGTACATGCATGTATATATGTGCGGTAACGCAGTGATTGTACATGCACGTATATATGTGCGGTGACGCAGTGATTGTACATGCACGTATATATGTGCGGTACGCAGTGATTGTATGTGCATGTATATATGTGCGGTGACGCAGTGATTGTATGTGCATGTATATATGTGCGGTGACGCAGTGATTGTATGTGCACGTATATATGTGCGGTACGCAGTGATTGTACATGCATGTATATATGTGCGGTAACGCAGTGATTGTATGTGCACGTATATATGTGCGGTAACGCAGTGATTGTATGTGCACGTATATATGTGCGGTAACGCAGTGATTGTATATGCACGTATATATGTGCGGTGACGCAGTGATTGTATGTGCACGTATATATGTGCGGTGACGCAGTGATTGTATGTGCACGTATATATGTGCGGTGACGCAGTGATTGTACATGCAGGTATATATGTGCGGTAACGCAGTGATTGTAGTACATGTATATATGTGCGGTAACGCAGTGATTGTACATGCACGTATATATGTGCGGTAACGCAGTGATTGTATGTGCATGTATATATGTGCGGTGACGCAGTGATTGTACATGCATGTATATATGTGCGGTAACGCAGTGATTGTACATGCACGTATATATGTGCGGTGACGCAGTGATTGTATGTGCATGTATATATGTGCGGTAACGCAGTGATTGTACATGCACGTATATATGTGCGGTGACGCAGTGATTGTACATGTACGTATATATGTGCTGTGACGCAGTGATTGTACATGTACGTATATATGTGCGGTGACGCAGTGATTGTACATGCACGTATATATGTGCGGTGACGCAGTGATTGTATGTGCATGTATATATGTGCGGTGACGCAGTGATTGTACATGCATGTATATATGTGCGGTGACGCAGTGATTGTACATGTACGTATATATGTGCGGTGACGCAGTGATTGTACATGCATGTATATATGTGCGGTGACGCAGTGATTGTACATGTACGTATATATGTGCGGTGACGCAGTGATTGTACATGCATGTATATATGTGCGGTGACGCAGTGATTGTACATGTACGTATATATGTGCGGTGACGCAGTGATTGTAATGCACGTATATATGTGCGGTGACGCAGTGATTGTATGTGCATGTATATATGTGCGGTAACGCAGTGATTGTACATGTATGTATATATGTGCGGTGACGCAGTGATTGTACATGCATGTATATATGTGCGGTGACGCAGTGATTGTATGTGCATGTATATATGTGCGGTGACGCAGTGATTGTACATGCACGTATATATGTGCGGTGTGATTGTACATGCACGTATATATGTGCGGTAACGCAGTGATTGTATGTGCACGTATATATGTGCGGTGACGCAGTGATTGTATGTGCACGTATATATGTGCGGTGACGCAGTGATTGTACATGCACGTATATATGTGCGGTAACGCAGTGATTGTAGTGCATGTATATATGTGCGGTAACGCAGTGATTGTACATGCATGTATATATGTGCGGTAACGCAGTGATTGTATGTGCATGTATATATGTGCGGTGACGCAGTGATTGTATGTG
>JABXNX010001004.1:0-13943 GCA_014843695.1 Archivesica marissinica
AACGTTAAACCGAGGTCTCGTGTCGGTGCTTTACACTGTGCACGTAAAAGAACCAGACGAGACTCTGGAATGGGTCTCTGTCTGTATCATTGCACTATCCTCCAAAAATCTAAAATGACTAATCTCTTCAGGAGGCGTCGCTCATATGGGCAACTGGTAGAGACGATAAATAAACGTAAAACATAAGTTATTGATACAATAAGTAGCTTATGTCAACGGGATACAACCGCCTTAAAATTTGGAAATTTATAAAATTACGGACGTTTCATTTATTAAAGCGGTCATTATCGATTTGTAATGTAAGAACGAGATTTTTGCTTTATGCACACAATTAACAGATTAGATTATGTTATTAAACCGCAGGACTTAATCATGTTATAGTAAATACTTAGCGGTGGGGTTTGAAAACATCCCCACAAACATGTTACTTGTATCAATATTTGTGTGACTCTTTTAAAATCAATTAGCGTTTCACTGCATGTGTGTCGTAGGTTAGGACAGTTTTCCCGCCATCAGGCACTGTAACTAAGCTACCAAAGTCACTCACCCATTGTGCATCTCTCGTCTTAAAGATGTATTTTTCAGTTCCAAAGTGATACATTTTGATAGTGTAGCTAATATAAAAGCCTAAATTGAGTGTGATCTCAATATAACAGACGGATCTGTAGTCCAGTGGTAACACGCTGGACTGGTAATCCAGGGATCGCAGGTTCGATCGCCCGTCTGACCCTAATAAAATTAACAGTCTTTCAGATGGGACATTAAGCCGAGGTCTCGTGTCGATGCTTCACACCGTGCACGTAAAAGAACCAGACGAGACTCTGGAATGGGTCTCTGTCTGTATCATGCACTATCCTCCAAAATCTAAAATGACTAATCTCTTCAGGAGGCGTCGCTCATATGGGCAACGGGTAGAGACGATAAATAAACGTAAAACACACAAACGATCTCAATATATAACGGTTGCCCTTCAGGAGAGGACAACCATAAGCTCCAATTCCTTATTTCAATTGTTGTAAATAACCATGTACATGATAAAAAATAAATATGTTTAAACCAACGGTTGCCCTTCAGGAGAGGACAACCATAAGCTGTATAGCTTTCTGTCTAATTCCTTATTTCAATTGTTGTAAATAACCATGTACATGATAGAAAATAAATATGTTTAAACCAACGGTTGCCCTTGTTTATTTATTTAAGTTTATTTAACGTCGCTACCGGTTGCACATTTGAACGACAGGCAGTTTTACCTAACAATACATTTCATGGGCAGGCTCCAGCGGTTAACCAGGTGCACTAACCTCAGTAAGAAACTGCCACCGTTTTCATATAAATGAGACACGGTCTGAGCGGGGCTCGAACAAGTGACCATCAGTGATGATAGGTTACAGTGACATACAAGTCAACGACCGTAAGCACTGTTATGGGGCGGACTGTTTGCCCTCTTGGTTAATGACTCTAGTATGTATGTGCTTCCATTCATCCTATGTTCTTCATTACGTGTTTTGACGTTGAACAGGTTTACTGTTCTGTAATAACAAAGTCCGGGACATGTTCATGGGTGTCGCGTTTATGTGCACTGTGTGTGTGTTTTACGTTTATTTATCGTCGCTAACGGTTGCCCATATGAGCGACGCCCCCTGAAGAGATTAGTCATTTTAGATTTTGGAGGGTAGTGCAGTGATACAGACTGAGACCCATTCCAAAATCTCCTCTGGTTCTATTATGTGCACTGTGTAAACCACCGAGACCTGGACTTAAAGTCCCACCTGAAAGACTTTTAATATTAACAGGATCAGATGGGGATCGAACCTACGACCCCTGGATTCACAGTCCAACTTGCTAACCACTGGACACTGAGTACTGACCCATCACGTTCCAAAATAAATCGCGCTTTTAAATACGTTTAGCTTGTCGGCATGACACACATGGCGTAGTAACGTGCATACCTGTAACACGCGCAACATGTAAGGCATATTTTCGCTAATTGAAATGTCGAACCTGTTCAGAAATACCAAATTACACAGCATATGAGTATCCTGATTGTAATACTGCTTGCTAAATGTGATTATCTCACATTCATTTCCTCGCTTTTATGATATATTACGGAGAACGTTATGATATATTACGGAGAACGAAAACAAACAAAACAAACAAAAAAACAAAAAACAAAAAAACTTGTGATATATTACGGAGAACGTTATGATGTATTACGGAGAACGTTATGATATATTACGGAGAACGTTATGATATATTACGGAGAACGTTATGATATATTACGGATAACGTTATGATATATTACGGAGAACGTTATGATGTATTACGGAGAACGTTATGATATATTACGGAGAACGTTATGATATATTACGGAGAACGTTATGATATATTACGGAGAACGTTATGATATATTACGGAGAACGTTATGATATATTACGGAGAACATTATGATATATTATGGAGAACGTTGTGATATATTACGGAGAACGTTATGATATATTACGGAGAACGTTATGATGTATTACGGAGAACGTTGTGATATATTACGGAGAACGTTATGATATATTACGGAGAACGTTATGATATATTACGGAGAACGTTATGATATATTACGGAGAACGTTATGATATATTACGGAGAACGTTATGATATATTACGGAGAACGTTATGATATATTACGGAGAACGTTGTGATATATTACGGAGAACGTTATGATATATTACGGAGAACGTTATGATATATTACGGAGAACGTTATGATATATTACGGAGAACGTTATGATATATTACGGAGAACTTTATGATATATTATGATATATTACGGAGAACTTTATGATATATTACGGAGAACGTTGTGATATATTACGGAGAACTTTATGATATATTACGGAGAACGTTATGATATATTATGATATATTACGGAGAACGTTATGATATATTACCGATAACTAAGCTACAGAGAAACCTGAATGTAAACAAGAGTCAAAATAAGAGTTATATATTTTACAAGAACACTAACGGAGAACGTTATGATATATTCCGATTTATCGGTGTACTAAATTATAAACCTTTGCTTGTCCTAGATTTTATAAACAAATCGTGTGTATTCGTATAAACTATGTGATTTATGGATGAATAACATGTACAAGGGATATTTAATGAACAATACATGTACATTTTGTTCCAATAATTGGACAATAATCAGTGTAAAACGCATGGAGTTACCTCCCTTATCATACTAACGCACCCAATTCTGTTCCACACTTCGAAGCTTTATATATACGGTTAAGCAAGGAACAAACTGCCAAGGCGTCGCTCATATGAGCAACCGGTAGCGACGATAAATAAACGTAAAAGACATAAACCTGTCACGACATCTTTATGTATAGGATATAAGCCTCAAACGGATTCAATATCTAAACTATTGGATTGTGTGAGGCGCGTAAAAATTGGACGTAGCGCCAAATACAGTTCCAATAGTTTACATATTGGATCCGTTTGACGCTTATATCTTACTTAAAAGTTAAAACACACACTTATATAACAAGATCATACTAAATAAAATTGTTAATTTCGTACATGTACGCATAGTATTTAATGGCACCAGTCCAATAATAATAATAATAATAATAATGGACTGCAAGTACAAAGGTATGACGTCACGACAGTATTTTAAGCATCTCTGTGCAAGGAAACACTATATATATATATATATATATGTGTGTGTGTGTGTTCTTTATCAGCACATACTCCTACCTCACAAATTCGATCCCCCGTCTGACCCTAATAAAATTAACAATCTTTCAGATGGGACGTTAAACCGAGGTCTCGTGTCGGTGCTTTACACCGTGCACGTAAAAGAACCAGAGGAGAATCTGTAAAGGGTCTCTTTCTGTATCAATGCACTATCCTCCAAAATCTAAAATGGCTAATCTCTTCAGGAGGCGTCGCTCATATGGGTAACCGGTAGCGACGATAAATAAACGTAAGACACACACTCACAAGTTACTATGTATACAAGTGTCCCATTTAGAGCCATGGATCAAATAGAACGTATTCCGGTGCTGTATATTAGAGCACAAAATCACTATGACATGGACGACACTTTTAGCAACATCTTACTAATTAAAATTATTGATTTCGTTCATATACGCATAGGATTTCATATACCAGTAATACTCTGGCCTTTTGAATACAGTCCACTATTAATAACAATGGACTGCAAGTACAAAGGTATGACGTCGACAGTGTTTTAATGGCAGAGCAAGACAACTGTGCATCTCCGAGCAGTATTTGGACATGATAACTCAATATTTTGTTGATGGGTTTTGATGAGACTGGATATATAGAGGGTTGTTCTAGAAGGAAGTGATTCGATTTTTGGAGAACTTGGTCTATGCTTGTGGTTAGGGCGGTCAGTGAAGTGTCCACTCCCGTTGACCTCTATAGTAAACTCTGAATGCCTGTAGCAGCTCGAAAACGAAGTTTTGGCATTTTAGACATATAGTTTCAATGTAACATCTATATTAATTAACCACATATGCCCTTTCAAATAAGCCGTACCCCGGTGTGTGTGTGTTTTACGTTTATTTATCATCGCTATCGGTTGACCATATGAACGACGCCTCCTGCAGATATTAGTTATTTTAGATTTTGGAGGAAAGTGCAATGATACAGACAGAGACCCATTCCAGAGTCTCCTCTGGTCTTTTATGTGCACGGTGTAAAGCACCGACACGAGGCCTCGGTTTAACGTCCCATCTGAAAGACTGTTAATTTGATTAGGGTCAGACTGGGGGGTTCGAACATGCGATCCCTGGATTACCAGTCCAGCGTGTTACCACTGGACTACAGATCCGTCTGTGCCGTACCCGGTGACCTTGAGGTTGTCCTTCCAATGCCAACATAATGTGAAGGGAAATGAAGCATGTCGATAGTACTATATATTAATGTTTCAATACGCATTATAATCTCATCTATGTACACATAATAAACAGAACATTTATCTATTACATTATAAAACAGTACATAGCCATTTCAGTATTTAGAATTATAAGAGACTTATTTATCAACACAACACAAGGCTATCAACAAAGAGAAAGATAACGAACAGCTACTATTGTTTGGCAATATTAAACTGAGACATTTGCATATTCCGTGAACTTACTTCGTTAATAATCGGATTTCCGAAGTAAAATATGAGCTTTAGATTATGGTACACTTACTTACTGACTTGATTCAAATATTAACCCATTCAACACTAAGTAACTGACATGGACTGGTCCATGATATTTTCAGACCAATAAATTAATAAGGAAATTACATTTGGACCAGTTCATTTATCAAAATAGGTAATTCTGACTACTGTGTATGCACCGGCATTATACATGAATGTGTGTGGTTTATGTACATGTACATTTACATGTATGAGTATATTTATATTCATATACAAATATGTGTATATTATGCTAGAACTACTATGTATGTACCAGTGTAATATCATTGTGAAGGTATGTATTTTATTTGCATCGTAAATTATATGCCTTTCTCTGTAAATATCATATGCATAGATATGTACTTAGATTGTGTTCTTTGTAAATTAGATGTTTATGTTTATATTGTATGTGGCTCTCCCTGCAGTGGAGGAAATAAAGTTATCCATCTATCTATATACATGCATGAGTATAAGTTTACGTATATACAAATATGTGTATATCATGGGTTCCCTCTGTGTGAATGGTTGTCTGCACCACTTCTGTCCATCTATCTATATACATGCATGAGTATAAGTTTACGTATATACAAATATGTGTATATCCAGGGTTCCCTCTGTGTGAATGGTTGTCTGCACCACTTCTGTCCATCTATCTATATACATGCATGAGTATAAGTTTACGTATATACAAATATGTGTATATCATGGGTTCCCTCTGTGTGAATGGTTGTCTGCACCACTTCTGTCCATCTATCTATATACATGCATGAGTATAAGTTTACGTATATACAAATATGTGTATATCATGGGTTCCCTCTGTGTGAATGGTTGTCTGCACCACTTCTGTCCATCTATCTATATACATGCATGAGTATAAGTTTACGTATATACAAATATGTGTATATCATGGGTTCCCTCTGTGTGAATGGTTGTCTGCACCACTTCTGTCCATCTATCTATATACATGCATGAGTATAAGTTTACGTATATACAAATATGTGTATATCATGGGTTCCCTCTGTGTGAATGGTTGTCTGCACCACTTCTGTCCATCTATCTATATACATGCATGAGTATAAGTTTACCTATATACAAATATGTGTATATCATGGGTTCCCTCTGTGTGAATGGTTGTCTGCACCACTTCTATATGTGTATATCATGGGCTCCCTCTGTGTGAATGGTTGTCTGCGCCACTTCTATATGTGTATATCATGGGTTCCCTCTGTGTGAATGTTTGTCTGCGCCAATTGAAAAACAATGGAGCCAATTAATGTGCAAAAAAAAGAAGAAAAAAAGTAAGTTGCGCCAATATTTTCGCCAATTCACAAAATTTAGCGCCAATATTTGTTTATTGTCGCACTTGGCGCCATTGGCGACCGACAGCGGGAATAATATTAATATAATATTATGCTAGAACTACTGTGTACACACCAGTGTAAATATTATTATGAAAGTGTGTACTTTATTTGCATCGTAAATTATATACCTTTCTCTGTAAATATCATTTGTATAGATATGTAATTGACGTGCATTGTACCTGCGTTGTATAATTGTCAAGTATAATCGCTTGAAGTAATCTATGTGTCTCTTGTCTGGCCTCTTATGTAGGATACTAATGTAATCTGGGACAACTGCACTCAATACGAAAACGATGAATTGGACAAAATTCAGAACGATGCTGCTCGTATCGTTACCGGCGGCTGTACAAAACTTGTCTCAATCCGTCAACTTTATCTTGAATGTGGATGGGAAACCCTAGGCACTCGACACCACACACACAACTTTATATTATTATGTAAATTCTTTTCTTCCATCTGTCATTGACAATTGGAATGCTTTGCCACAGGAAACTAAGGATATTGATGCACTTGCTTCTTTCAAATAGTGTTTGAACTCTAATAAACCGAATCCTAATCCACTCTTCTATCATGGTGTCCGCCGTGCCCAAGTCCTCCATACCCATATTCGAAATGATTGCAGTGCTCTAAATCAACATTTATTTTCGAGAACTATTATTAACTCTCCACTCTGCAGATGCGGAGCTAATGAACCCAGTCACCACTACTTATTCCAATGTCCTCATTATTCAGACACCAGAATAACCCTTATCAATACCATAAGCCCATTGGCAGACATTTCTCTTAAGGTTATTTTGTATGGTGATGATAATCTAAGTGAAGAGATAAACAAGACGATATTTGATGCAGTTCACCAGTTTATTACAGCAACAAGGCCATTTGATAACGGATAATGTAATTTGTGTATCTTCCTCTTGCAGCTTCGGATAAACGATTCCCAACTCGTTCTCTCTCTATCTCTCTCTCTCTCTCTCTCGTGCTACCCCACTGAAGGAATTGGTTCCGGGTCGTTGTATCTGCTCTTTGAATATTACTGAAGCACCTTGTACCTGTATCTGCTCTTTGAATATTGCCGAAGTACCTTGTACCTGTATCTGCTCTTGAATATTGCTGAAGCACCTTGTACCTGTATCTGCTCTTGAATATTGCTGAAGCACCTTGTACCTGTATCTGCTCTTTGAATATTGCTGAAGCACCTTGTACCTGTATCTGCTCTTTGAATATTGCCGAAGCACCTTGTACCTGTATCTGTTCTTTGAATATTGCTGAAGCACCTTGTACCTGTATCTGCTCTTTGAATATTGCTGAAGCACCTTGTACCTGTATCTGCTCTTTTGAATATTACATAATAGCTAGTGTAGACGGCATGTACATCGCTTACTGGCCCCACGACTGTTAAGTTGAATATCACATGCTATTTTGTCATTACGTTGAGCACAAGTACCGAGTGGAACCGTTAAGATTACAGATGGTATACGGTATTCGTCAATGCAACCCGGGTTCGATCCTCGGATCGGGAAGTATGTGAGATAGTACAGTTGTCGCCAGATCGGACAGGTGGGTTTTCTCCGGGTACTCCGGTGTCCTCCCATACGAATGACCACATACACGCTTTCATCCGCGCCAACGAGAGTGATTAATATGTTAAAACTTGCTTCGCAATCGTTGTAAAATAAATATAGGTTAAACTTTTTTTAAAGATTAGCATCACCCGTTCTACAAACATATTCCTTTCACCATGTTACTGTCCAATCAACAGAACAAACAATGTTTCCAAAATTAGTGCATTTACTGAAAATATGTCTTAACTATACAATCAAGATACTAATCTGTCTATTTTATATTTTGTAATTTCTAATCAACATTCAAACGTTTCTTCAACATCTTGCATGTATTTTATGGAAATATTTCGAGGATAAACGGCTTTGAATTATGTATTATGCCATTTTCTAAATTGGCGGCCATCTTGGATACCGCATTGACTGCATCTCTGATTTATTTTAGTAGTTCTTTTAGGAACCATTCTTTATCATCTTTGTATTAAACTGCAACATCAAGATAGTAATTAAAATGAACAGACTGCATCGTAAAACATATACATGTATTTAGCACAATTTTGTAGATAATACTGAAACGACTGCCATCTTGGACACCATCTTGAATTTCTCAAAATGCTACATGATGCCAGGTGGGCATTATTCGGATTCTTCAATAGTAATGTGACCGCTATCAAAATTTAAACATTTACTATAAGTTAATGCCGGGTTACTTTTAATATCTGCCGGACTAGTATTATTAATATGTCGCGTATGATTTTCTATCCAATCTATTATTGGCGAAGCGGAAGTAGCTCACATTACAGGACTCTAGTGGCGTAACCAAGATAAATAAACAAGCTAATAAATCGGCGTTTACATTTAGTGTTAAGCGATTCATATTGCACAGACAATCTTTGCTATATAGTGAGCGATCTGTTTGGTTTTCCATAACGTATATAAGCTTCTAGAATACTATTAAAATTGACTCCCAAATTTCGACATTGGATTATTTTAAGGTAACATTCCTTTCATATATTAGTCAGTTTATTTATCGTTACCCCTGGTTACTCGGGGCGTCGCATCCTGGTGTATATTAGTCAGTTTATGTATCGTTACCCCTGGTTACTCGGGGCGTCGCATCCTGGTTTATATTAGTCAGTTTATTTATCGTTACCAGTTATTTATCGGTAGTCTAATATGACAGTCTGGTACCGTGTTGACCTAGTCAAATATGGCAGTCCGGTACCATGTTGATCTAGTCAAATATGACAGTCTGGTACCGTGTTGATCTAGTCTAATATGACAGTCTGGTACCGTGTTGGTGTAGTCTAATATGGCAGTCTGGTACCGTGTTGATCTAGTCTAATAGGACAGTCTGGTACCGTGTTGATCTAGTCTAATATGACAGTCTGGTACTGTGCTAGTCTAATATGGCAGTCCCGTACCGTGTTGATCTAGTCAAATATGGCAGTCTGTTACCGTGTTGATGGAGTCAAATATGACAGTCTGGTACCGTGTTGATGTAGTCTAATATGACAGTCTGGTACCGTGTTGATCTTGGCAAATACGACAGTCTGGTACGGTGTTGATCTAGTCAAATACGACAGTCTGGTACGGTGTTGATCTATGCAAACATGACAGTCCGGGTCCTTATGGTGTGATACATGATAGTCTTTGTTGATCTATATCAGGGTATGGTGTCATATCACCCCCGCGACAGACGGATCTGTAGTCCAGTGGTAACACGCTGGACTGGTAATCCAGGGATCGCAGGTTCGATCCCCCGTCTGACCCTAATAAAATTGTCTTTCAGATGGGACGTTAAACCGAGGTCTCGTGTCGGTGCTTTACACCGTGCACGTAAAAGAACCAGAGGAGATTCTGGAATTTGGTCTCTGTCTGTATCATGCACTATCCTCCAAAATCTAAAATAACTAATCTCTTCAGGAGGCCTCGCTCATATGGGCAACCGGTAGCGATGATAGATTAACGTAAAACACACACTCACCCCCGCAGGATTACCATGCACCTTTTATTTAAACAGTAGGCATTGAGGTTGATCCATGTAGACCTAAGATTAACACTCTCAAATCTACCTGGGTGAACCAACATCAATTAGTTAAAAACGAAAGTAGGACGTATTCCTGGAAATTGTGACGTACCAATTTCGGAAAATGAAATGTATCCCGTCATCCTATACACATGGTAATTGAGAATACTAGGGACTTATCAGCAGTGTTTATCTCGTGGTTATAACAAAGTGTGTGTGCAGCAGACAATGTCTGGGTTTGTTTTTGACTCCCTTATTTAATGATATACGGAGTAGAAATATATACAATTAAGTAGATGAATGTTAAATAGTGGATGTAATGACTGAAATGAATATGAAAAACCGATAAACAGATTGTAAAATATATGTGGATTAGCCCGGTATCGAACCTGTGACATTTATATTGCACACATACCATTGGAAAACTGACGCTAAATCTTACTACAACACCGGTGAACAATTTAAAATCGAAAGTAGTATTTGCTGAAAATTGAAAAAGACAAAAGATTCAAGTGAGTGTTTGCTTAAAATCGAGATTATGCTCATTATCTGCACTATTTAATATTAGCAAGCGGTAATCTTGTTTGACATGTATATATTTTATCGACGTGATTCACTTATTCTATAACAATACCGCTTAATATAACAATGTACTTGTCGAATGCGAGACAAGAAATGAACATTGAAAGTAGGTTTTGCAAGGGTATTTCCGTGTGTGTTTTATGTTTATTTATCGTCGCTACCGATTGTCAATATGAGCGACGCCTCCCGAATAGATAGTCATTTTAGATTTGTGGGAAATAGTGCAATGATATAGATAGTCTTTAGATACCCATTCCAGAGTCTCCTCTGGTTCTTTTAAATGCATATATGAAAGGTACCGTGTTGAACTAGTCTCCTCTGGTTCTTTTAAAGGCACATATGACAGTCTGGTACCGTGTTGATCTAGTCAAATATGACAGTCTGGTACCGTGTTGATCTAGTCAAATACGACAGTCTGGTACCGTGTTGATCTAGGTATATATGACAGTCTAGTACCGTGTTGATCTAGTCAAATACGACAGTCTGGTACCGTGTTGATCTAGTCAAATACGACAGTCTGATACGATGTTGATCTAGTCTAATACGACAGTCTAGTACCGTGTTGATCTAGTCAAATACGACAGTCTGGTGCCGTGTTGATCTAGTCAAATACGACAGTCTGGTACCGTGTTGATCTAGTCTAATATGGCATTCTTGTACGGTGTTGATCTAGTCTCCTCTGGTTCTTTTAAAAGCAAATACGACAGTCTGGTACCGTGTTGATCTAGTCTAATATGGCAGTATGGTACCGTGTTGATCTAGTCTAATATGGCAGTCTGGTACCGTGTTGATCTAGTCTAATACGACATTCTAGTACCATGTTGATCTAGTCAAATACGACAGTCTGGTACCGTGTTGATCTAGTCCAATATGATGGTCTGGTACCGTGTTGATCTAGTCCAATATGACAGTCTGGTACCGTGTTGATCTAGTCAAATACGACAGTCTGGTACCGTGTTGATCTAGTCTAATACGACAGTCTGGTACCGTGTTGATCTAGTCTAATACGACAGTCTGGTACCGTGTTGATATAGTCTAATATGACAGTCTGGTACCGTGTTGATCTAGTCAAATACGACAGTCTGGTACCGTGTTGATCTAGTCTAATATGGCAGTCGTGTAGGCCTACGGTGTTGACCTAGTCTACTCTGGTTCTTTTAAAAGCAAATACGACAGTCTGGTACCGTGTTGATCTAGTCAAATATGACAGTCTGGTACCGTGTTGATCTAGTCAAATACGACAGTCTGGTACCATGTTGATCTAGTCTAATACAACAGTCTGGTACCGTGTTGATCTAGTCTAATACGACAGTCTGGTACCATGTTGATCTAGTCTAGTACGACAGTCTGGTACCATGTTGATCTAGTCAAATACGACAGTCTGGTACCGTGTTGATCTAGTCTAATATGGCAGTCTGGTACCGTGTTGATCTAGTCTAATATGGCAGTCCCGTACCGTGTTGATCTAGTCTAATATGGCAGTCTGGTACCGTGTTGATGGAGTCTAATATGACAGTCTGGTACCGTGTTGATCTTGGCAAATACGACAGTCTGGTACGGTGTTGATCTAGTCAAATACGACAGTCTGGTACGGTGTTGATCTAGTAAATACGACATCCTGGTACCGTGTTGATCTAGTTCAAATACGACAGTCTGGTACGGGTGTTGATCCTATTAAATACGACAGTCTGGTACCGGTGTTGAACTAGTCAAATACGACATCTGGTACATGTTATCTAGTCTAATACGACAGTCTGGTTACCGTGTTGATCTAATCAACATACGATAGTCTGGTACCGTGTTGATCTAGTCCAATATGACAGTCTGGTACCGTGTTGATCTACTCAAAAACGACAGTCTGGTACCGTGTTGATCTAGTATAATACGACAGTCTGGTACCGTGCTGATCTAGTCTAATATGGCAGTCTGATACCGTGTTGATCTAGGCAAATACGACAGTCTGGTACGGTGTTGATCTAGTCAAATATGACAGTCTGGTACCGTGTTGATCTAGTCAAATACGACAGTCTGGTACCGTGTTGATCTAGTCTAATATGGCAGTTTTGTACGGTGTTGATCTAGTCTCCTCTGGTTCTTTTAAAAGCAAATACGACAGTCTGGTACCGTGTTGATCTAGTCTAATACGACAGTCTGGGACCGTGTTGATCTAGGCAAATACACAGTCTGGTACGTGTTGATCTAGTTAATACGACAGTCGGGTACCGTGTTGATCGTCAAATACGACAGTCTGGTACCGTGTTGATCTAGTATAATACGACAGTCTGGTACCGTGTTGATCTAGTCAAATACGACAGTCTGGTACCGTGCTGATCTAGTCTAATATGGCAGTCTGATACCGTGTTGATCTAGGCAAATACGACAGTCTGGTACGGTGTTGATCTAGTCAAATATGACAGTCTGGTACCGTGTTGATCTAGTCAAATACGACAGTCTGGTACCGTGTTGATCTAGTCTAATATGGCAGTCTTGTACAGTGTTGGTCTAGTCTAATACGGACAGTCTGGTACCGTGGTTGATCGAGTCTAATATGACAAGTCTGGTACCGTGTTGATCTAGTCAAATACAACGTTCTGGTCCGTGTTGATGGAGTCAAATATGGCAGTCTGGTACCGTGTTGATCTAGTCTAATATGGCAGTCTTGTACCGTGTTGATCTAGTCTCCTCTGGTTCTTTTAAAAGCAAATACGACAGTCTGGTACCGTGTTGCTTTAGTCAAATACGACAGTCTGGTACCGTGTTGATCTAGTCTAATATGGCAGTATGGTACCGTGTTGAACTAGTCTCCTCTGGTTCTTTTAAAGGCAAATACGACAGTCTGGTACGGTGTTGATCTAGTCAAATATGACAGTCTGGTACGGTGTTGATCTAGTCAAATATGACAGTCTGGTACCATGTTGAGCTAGTCTAATACGACAGTCTGGTACCGTGTTGATCTACTCTAATATGACAGTCTGGTACCGTGTTGATCTAGTCTAACATGGCAGTCTGATACCGTTTTGATTTAGTCTAATATGACAGTCCGGTACCGTGTTGATCTAGTCTAATATGGCAGTCTGGTACCGTGTTGATCTAGTCTAATACGACAGTCTGGTACCGTGTTGATCTAGTCTAATATGGCAGTATGGTACCGTGTTGAACTAGTCTCCTCTGGTTCTTTTAAAGGCAAATACGACAGTCTGG
>JABXNX010001005.1:0-13943 GCA_014843695.1 Archivesica marissinica
GTTGTGGACATCAACATGGTATTCGATTAACTCCGGAACATCCCGATTGAGGGTAGCGGAACTCGAGTTGACCAATCGAATACAGCCGAGGTCACGCCATCTATCGGCAGTTTTGGCAGGGAATGACACTTTCATTGCTGACGCTGACCAGAGAACAACAACACGAGGACGAAGATAAGTAGATATAAAGAATATAGGTAAGTACCCGTCATATTTATAGTAGATACACATCAATGGTGGCAGCGGTTGTTGGAATCAGAACCTATTTCTAGGCGTGGGATTTGAAAAAAATAAAATTTTCACGCGGGTCGAACACCGCTAAATTGGCTACACGCTACCAAGCCCAAATGTGTTTTGATAGGTACCTATCCTAGCCGTTAAATTAACAGCCAATTTTATTTGATTAAGTAAAGATTTTCAAATAAGTAATTTGGTCTTTTGGTCCGTAGACGGCCCAAATTCCATTTTCTGGTTTTCCCGCCATTGGAGAAAATTCCAGCGAGGGAAACAACGGAAGCAGTGAAACCACTTCGTGTATCCTTTGCTTTTTACGTTGTACGAGTAGCAAGTAAGATGGCCAGAGCCCCACACAATTTGAGGGTTAACTTTATGTCCCACGAGGAGCTCACATGCATTCCAGGGATAGGAGCAAGTATCGCTTCTCTGATAATCATTTTCAGAGAGCAGCAGGGTAACATCACCCTTGACGCATTAGAGAGGGTTATGAGACGACCCGTGGCCAGGGAGATAAGGGACAGTCTAGATTTTAGGCCAAATCAGGCCGTAAGACGAACGACCCCCAATGCCAGAACACAAAATGCGACAATACATGCACTATCCAAGTATAGTCGTTTGTTGACGCCAATAGATGTCCATACAGAGAGGGGTGAGGAGAGCAATCAAAGCTTGAATCATCCTGCAGAAGGACAACTACATAGCCACAGGGCTAACACACGCATCTCTCCCAACAGTCGAAGAGGTTTACCTCAAAGTAAACGGTTGATTCAGAGAGGGGGGAGTTATTTGTCGGATGGTACCAGTAGCGCCATATCTTTCAGTGGTCGACCAGAGGTATCGCCCGGCAGAACCCCGAACGACGACAAAGTGGATAGAGCCCAGCAGCTAATGGCAACAGCAGAACGGCTGTTGAGCGAGGTGCAAATTACAAATACCAGAGGGGTAAGGGATACACGAGGGATCCAGCAGGCTGGAGTTGCACGGCAAAGTGTAGACTTCAGTGGTCTCCGAAGAGGCTTGATAAAAGGAGAACAGGTCACTTCATCCGACATTACTGAAAGATTTCATCTAGTCGCAGATAAGCAGAGGCGATTTACAAAGCATAAACCCATGGTAATGCCAAGAGACGGGGACGATTCTACAGATAGCGACAGTCCACGTCATGTTAACAAACCTGTATATCCAGTACAGACCACACAACCATTGGCTAGGTGCCTGATAAACAAGCACATTGTACAACCACCAGTACAACATTGTGAACAACAGGAATATGCTAGGCATTCGGTACCGGAACACCCGATATCGCGTGCAGTGCAACAATTTCATGACAGCAGGTATCAGACACCGAATATACACCCACAAGACTGCTATTCATCGTCTTGTGACGAGCAAGTACCGTCCACAAATGCCTTAGGCATGTATGCACACAGAGCAGCGGGACGGAAACCACTAAATTATGATGGGCCGGTACATAACACCCAAAGACCGACTACAGACAGACACGAGTCACCACATCACATACGCATGCCAGCACTTAGGGATGTGCCTAAGTCCATGACGTATGATGGTAAATCAAACTGGCAGCCATTTGAGATGAAATTCACTCAGTATGCACAGGCATACCGTTGGACGCCGGAGGACTGTAAGGTTTGTCTGCTACACTGTCTAAGCGGCAAGGCGTTGGATTACTGTGCCCGTCTGGTTAACACAAGTCTCGACTTAACGTATACAAACTTGCTTAGTAAGTTGCGAGATCGATTTGGGCCTGAACTACAAGCTTCCGCCCAAACGAAATTTAATCAAGCGGCCCAGCAAAAGAAGGAAGCTATGGAGGATTGGGCACACCGGGTACAAGAATTAGCTGCCGAGGCTTTCATTGATCTGCCCATGTTTTATTCAAATCGACAATCCATAGATCGTTTTTGCGGGGGACTACTGGATATAGATGCTGGACGACTTAACATATACAAACTTGCTTAGTAAGTTGCGAGATCGATTTGGGCCTGAACTACAAGCTTCCGCCCAAACGAAATTTAATCAAGCGGCCCAGCAAAAGAAGGAAGCTATGGAGGGTTGGGCAGACCGGGTACAAGAATTAGCTGCCGATGCTTTCATTGATCTGCCCATGTTATATTCAAATCGGCAATCCATAGACCGTTTTTGCGAGGGACTACTTGATATAGATGCTGGACATAGCGTATTCATGAAAAAACACGCAACAATAGAGAGTGCCATGAATGACGTTCGGCTATACCAGCATTCCAAATGCGACATGGTGAATAGAAACCAAGCTAGACGACAGCCGTTATTAAAAACAGTTGTCGACTATGATGAAGAGATGACGACCCAGGTGTGTGCGATCCAACCTAACAGACCACCTGATCTGGCTAGTCTGCAACAACAGCTGGATGAAATGGCAAAAGCTATAAAGAGCTTATCCATGCGAAGACCAATGAGGCCGAGAAATACCGGATGTTTTCGTTGTGGTGACAAGACCCATTTCATACGGGATTGTCCCAAGAGTAGTGAGGATTTAAACATCAACAGGTCGGGTCAGGGAGCCAACATTTGACCTGCAAACGAGGCGGCTCCCCACCAAACCCCCCGTTAAAGTCAACACACAATGGTGAGATTGGCCATCCGGAAGTGGACGCCCTACCGGAAGACCAAAAAACAGACGAGGGGTTGATGACAACTTCACAAGACAACCCGAGCAATCCAGTCGATGAAAAAGCAACCTGTATTACTAAATCAAATAGTAGTATAGGCGAGGGGACAGCCAAAGTGTGCCTGTTAAAGTCATTGTCAACAGTCACCATTCCAGTACAAGTGGGAGACAAGATGGTAGAGGCAATAGTGGACTCCGCAGCGCAGGTCACTATTATCTCAGACAGGATTTTTGGCCAACTCAAGAATCCTCCTAAGAAGGTGCATAGTGTCAGGTTAGATACTGCAGGACGTCAGATGTCAATGCAGGGATTCATAGCTGAACCAATTCGTCTACGCATAGGTACGAGTCAATACAAGGGACCTATCTATGTTGCACCAATAGAACAAGACATGCTGTTTGGTATGGACCTCATAATGAGAGGTAGGTCAATAATAGATGTGGGCAATGGTACATTTACCTACGAGGACCAGATCATTACAATGAATATTGACAATGAGAGCGGTCAACCCAAACTGGCCAGAATCACGGTGGCCAAAAGATGTGTTGTTCCACCAAACTCGGTGGTGAAAGTAGACTGCAAGATGAATGTACAGCTTCCTGACTACTATATAGAGCCTTGTGAGAATGCCAAAATATTTGGCGCACGAACGCTGCGCAAATCTGGTCAATCACCAGTTATGTGCATAATTAACACAACCGACCTGTACCAGCTCTTAAAGAAAAGTACCGAGATCGGTAGGGCTTTTCCAGTAGAGACAATCATTATGGATGAAACGTCTACTTCCATTGAAAAATACCCAGGGGTAAACCAAGTGCAAGAAGCAACAAGACAGAGTACAACCACAAGGTCAACAAGTGGCAAAGGGACCCATGTTCCAGAGCACTTACAGAACATGTTTGACAACTCGATCAACAACCTGGATGAGGATCAACAAACAGAGTTAGCCCAATTGCTAAATTCGTTTGAAGATGTCTTCGGAAAAAGTGAGTTTGATCTGGGTACCTTTACCGAGATTGAACACAAACTCAACACCGGTGATGCGCCACCAGTCAAACAAAGGTTGCGACGTACTCCGGCATGCTTCGCTGGTGAAGAAGCACATCTTAAGAAGATGTTAGATGCAGGCGTTATACAAGAGTCTACCTCTGAGTGGGCATCGTCCCCGGTGCTTATACGCAAGTCAGATGGAAGTGTGCGCTACTGCATTGATTACCGGGCCTTGAATAAAGTCACAGTAAAAGATGTGTTTCCATTACCTTTGGTGGATGATTGCCTAGACACTTTATCTGGCAATGTCTGGTTTTCCAAACTAGACGCGAATTCAGCCTAATGGCAAGTACATATTAATCCAGACGACCGCAGAAAAACAGCCTTTACTACAAAATATGGGCTGTACGAGCATGTAAAGATGGGCTTTGGTCTTTGCAATGCTCCAGCAACTTTTGCAAGAATAATGAACCTGGTGCTGCGAGGTTTGAGCTGGAAAACAGTACTGGCCTTTCTAGACAATATCTTGGTAATGGGGAAGTCGTTTGAGGATCATCTAACCAATTTGGGTGATGCCTTGCAACGCTTTAGGCACTATGGCCTAAGGTTGAAGCCAAAGAAATGCATTTTCTTTCAAAATGAAGTTGAATTTCTGGGCCGCCTGGTAAGTAGTGAGACATTAGCCATGTCCAGTCGAGACACAGAAGTGGTGTCTAATTGGCCGGTGCCCACCTGTGGGAAACATGTGGAACGCTTTATGGGATTGATTACCACAGAAATTTTGTAAAAGATTTCTCTAAGCATGCAGAACCGCTATACCGGGTGGTGGGGTAGACCAACTTCAAGTGGGAAGATGAACAACAGGATGCTTTTGACCATCTAAAGCAGGCTTTGACAAGCCCGCCTGTCCTGGCACTTCCAAGGCAAGATGGTGATTACGTTCTGGATTGTGATGCGTCTGATCTCTCAATAGGTGCAGAATTATCACAGATACAGAATGGGGAGGAGAAAGTAGTCGCGTATGGTAGTTATGCGCTAACTAAAGAACAGCGAAGATACTGTACCACACGCAAGGAACTACTAGCGATCGTTAGGTTTACTCGGCATTATAGACATTATTTACTGGGGAGACCGTTCCTAGTCCGGACCGACCATTCAAGCTTAACATGGCTGCTTAAATTCAAGGAACCACATGGACAACTAGCCCGGTGGATAGAAGAGCTATCACAGTACAATATGATAGTGAAACACCGACCAGGGAAATTGCACGGTAATTCGGATGCTTTGTCTCGGATGCCCCTACCAGAGTATCCATGCAACGCATACGATGCACGCGTGAGAGTAGAAGACCTTCCATGTGGTGGGTGCCAATATTGCGTGAGGGCTGACAGCCGTTGGGGTGAGTTCACCCGGGAGATAGATGGTTCTCACCATACTTCTTCTTCAAAGTATTATAATACCAGTCGTACATCAGTTCCTTAGACAAGTCCAATACTGCCATTCCAACATATATAGGTTTGTTTAACTTCAGCTTTGTCTTATTCACATGTATCGCTGATAAGTCATCAGTGAATTTGACTCTTCTGTTGAAGTTAGGTTTAGCAATGATCTTACGCAACCTCTCATTTTCACTTCCATCAGTTCTAACGATTTTTATATCAACACGCTTACGAACGTTTTCCATTGTCTTACCAAACACAGAGTTGTTCATTAGCTTATAGAAGTCTTTCTCAAACGTTGATGTTGCTTTTGTGCGAAGATCTGTATTTAATCTAATGTATGATTCCATCCACGGCTTCTCATCAAACTCTAAGATACGATGCACCTTAGTGATCTTCATACCTATACTCAAATAGAGCCTTAAGATCTTATAATGCACAACGTAATTCTTCTTATTCATCAGATTAGGAACAAGCTTTTGATGTATCATATCGCCTTCCATTAGGTCTGTTTGATACTCAGATAGCCATTCTTTTTTTACCACCAACCTCTCTGGTGCAAGAGGATAATCATTATGATCCTTATGCAAATGTGTTGGGTATTCTAAGTCTACTTCAAATATCCTGCCTTTACCTTTAGAGATGCCACCTGGTTTTCCTTTTAACCACTTAAACCCGCCATACGGGATAGGCTGACTCATTGCATGTCCATATAGATTATTCGCATCGTAATACATGATGTGATTGGTATCCTTAGTTTCATCATAATCTGCAACATTAGGGTTGTTTGCTTTAGCATGACGTTTTGATACCATGCTTATACCACCACGCATACCTTTCTCAATGAACAGATGCATATCAAGGTCTGACAACAACTCTAGCTCTGTTTCAGAATGTTTAAGAAGAGCATCCCACGATAGACCAGGAGCAGTGTAATAATGAAGGGGATCAAGCTTATATGCATTCCTACATGTTCGACGAAACGTTTGAAATACATCAGACAGGAGAAGAACATCAGTTTTCAGATACAGGTCATGATAGTCTCCTAATGTCTGACAGTCAAATTCCTTCCATACCTTTTGTGCATGTTCATAATCTTCAGGTGTGATGCTTGAATCAGAGAGACTGCTATAGAATGATTCAATAGGTGGCAATGATGTTTCATTAAATCTCTCAAAACTATCCATATATTCATACGGGTATACTCCCTTACGTAACAATATATCAGCATTGGTCTTGAATTCCTTAGCCTCTATGACTGGCACATCGTATCCTTCATTCATTTCCTTAACAAGGAATTGGACCTTACAGCCAGGCATCCTAGACTCTACGGCCTCGTTACATCCTTTCAACAAGTCCTTGATGTCACTACAACTATCTTTATACACCATCAATCCATCAAATACCAACGACGATACTTCTACATTGGTCTTGGTAAGGTAATCAAATGCTGCCATTAATGCTTTGTTCTCCATGTTACACATCAAATGATTTATCGTTGATCCTCTAACATTACTTAGATTACCTTTCTTCGTACATGTCTCAGTAGCAAGTTCAACCAGCTCTGGGTTTAACTTGTTAACAGCGTTGATGATATTATCAAGGTCTTCATGATAGCGTTGTATTACTCGAGGGTACCTGCTTAAGTATTTCGGTGATATTCTCATCCCATTAATGATTGAGAGGAACAGCTTCTTAGCATCATCTCGATCTAACCCATTCTTCTCCTTCAACGTTTTCAATATCTTCTCTCGATTGTCGTTATAGTTATCTAACCGTTTACATTCAATCCCATTCTCATGGCAATACCATGACAGAAGAGTCGGATGCGCATTCTTCATGTCAATGTCAATCATTCTCTCTTTGCAAAGAGTATGCCGTATCTTCCTACTCATGTTCTGAATTCCCATCTTTTGAGATGTCCAATATCTACCAGTGTCGTTACGTTGACCATACCCCATCTCACATTCTCCACGGCTGTTTGTACGAATCATATAGTCATTCAACAACGTCAGCTGAGCATCCTTATCTGATCTAACTCCTTTGATATCTCTTTTGTAAAGATTAAACTCATCTGGATGATCTATAATGTACTTGAGCTTGTCTTTATTGATGTGCTCCCTTAGAACAATGTTACGGCCATTCTCAGACTCGAACGGGCCTAATGAAGCAGGCTTTAACCCCTCTCCATTAATACTACTACGCAGTATTTTGAATTCTGACTTATCCGTTGCATCAACAAGCTTCTCTAATGATGATGCCATGAACTGGAAGCTGTCTAAGAACTTGAGCTGCCCTAAACTGAATGAGATATACTTCTCGGCGTTGTTTGGAATACATGCTATTCTTCCTTTCTCTTGTGCGATTTGTTGAAATATAAGATGACTGTCATAACCTTTAAGGTTATGAAACACAACAGGGATTTGAGTCTTACCTGGCTTCAACGCTAGTTTGAGATTACATGATTTATGAGCTGCACCCCTATACAGACCTGTAGTGTGAGAGTGATCCCTAACCTTATAGTTCGCTTCAGTATACGTTCCTCTACAAACCCAACATTGCTTCGCTGCTTTGTAATCTATCTTATTTTGTTTCGTCATAACAATGAGCTCAGGGTTCTCAATCGCTTTGTTGATTATCGACTTTTCATTCTTGAGAAACGTTAAAAACTTCGCTGTAGCATCTTCACCCCTATATTCTACTATCGGAGATGTCTTACCATCGTCTCGTACAACGATGTACGAGAAACCACATGCTTTATGGACACTGTGTATTTCTGATTTATCTCCTGCTTTAATTGATTCAGGGATAATAACACTTTCAAAATCAGCATATATCACATACGGGACTGACATTTGATTCCTATGGTTTTGAAACTTAATAGTACTTCCCTTAGCTGGCATCTCTATCCTTAAAGGGGTTGTGTTAATACTTTCACAATCCTGTTTGTGATTTATGAGTAGGTCTTCTTTTGTGAAACCATAAAGACATCGATCACAAAAGTACGTTCGACATTTGTGTTCATTTTGATTGTATAAGAGACGATCAAGATTTTTAATCCAGCAATAGTGATATTTTGTTACTTTTGGAATATCTGATTCATTAGGTGTATAAAACCATTCGTCTTCTGCACTATCAAACGTCATGACTTCATTAACCTCTTCACTTATCCATAGTAGATTGATTCTAGGAATGTCTTTCGACCTTTCGGATATATACAATGGAAAGAATGACAGACTCTTTGTTTTCTCCGTTAAGGTATATCCATATATGTTTATTCCGTATTTGGGGTTTTGCTTCTCTACTGTTTTGATCTGTGATATGGGAGTTGGGAAGTCAATACCTTTCATATTTAGATCAGGACATTTAGTATAGCTGTACACATTATTTAGATGAGATTTAGCAGGATACATAGCTGACTTAAGCGACCAGTGCAGACACTTATCATCTTTGTTCTTGATATTGACTATCGCCTTTTTCCTTGCTAATTCTTCTGGTAACTCAATATATGATGATCCTTTAAGAGGTTCATACTTTGCAAAATTAAGATACATTTTACCACATCTATCAATCTCTAATCCTGATGCTGTATTTGTAAATATTTCAATGAAAGCATCAAGTTTAGCCTTTATCATTGAATAGAATTCATCTACTTTACTTGCATCTAATATCGCGTATTGATCACTACTGAAAACAGCAGTTACTGTCTTCCGCTGATCTCCTTCATCTTTAAAAAATTCAACTATCATACTGATTTGGAATTTAAATGATTTGTATTCATTGAATCCTTCATTTATTTGCTTTATCATTACTTTACGTTTGGCTTCAAGCAGAATCTGAGGATCTTTGTATTTGTCTCCCGATAGTTTGTACGCCTTGAAATAGTTACATTTAGGTTTATCTACCAACATCAATTCATTAGACCTAGCAACAGAATTGAGTTTTGATGTATTACTCTTTTTGCCTATGCTATCTAGAGATGATGATGATGATGATGATGATGATGATGATGATGATGATGATGATGATGGAACCGGTTCTTTCAATGCATTCAATGCTTTATTCAACGCACTGTCATCAATTATTCCTTCACTATGAAGATTTAGTAGTCTCTCTACGTTTGATCTCATGTTTATTACTTCGTATTCTTTCTTAAGTAAAAAATAAAATATTAGTAAACAAATAATGGAGTGTAAGTTTCTAAAAGTTGGACATCATAAATCATGTCAAATAAAATCTACCAAAAACTCAATCTATTGCAAGCTTCATAACTATCTAATAAAAACGAGTTTAGTTAAACCATGCTTAACTTGTGGACTAGGAACCTATGCAAAGTACCAAATATGTGTTTCCTGTGGTGCCCACAAGATTAGATTAAGACATAGATATCATAATATTATTAAACCTTTTGAAACAGAGTGTCGTAGAATGTATTTGATTTGTTGTAACTGATAGAGATAAAAAAAAAACACACACATTCATTCATTCGAATGATTATATGAATATGTAATGCCTTTCATTCTCATATTCTTAGGAGCCCACACCTCTGTCCCATCTTCTAGCTTTATTACCATCGCTTTACCTGATCCCATTTTTACCAGCTTTGCATCTATAGCATGAAATGTAACATTTCTAGCCAAGTCTTCCACTTTCAGAATCCTACTTAGCTCCTCCTCTGTTATAGTGTTTTCGTTTTGACTCATTGTTTTTTCTTATGAGAGAAGATTTCTTAAATAGGTTGAATACCACGATATAACATCAATGCTATCTCACTAGAGATGCACCACAACATAGATTCGAAAAAATTAATGTGTATACGTGATCAATAACATCTTCACATTAACGATTACAGTGTAATCATTAACGTGAATTACAGTGATCCTCTTCCTTTTTTTTGGGAAATAGGTGGGAATATGACGTCAATACTGTCTCATTAGGAGGATAAGGAGGAGGAATTGGTTTGGAATTCCACGACATAGATTTGAAATGTTGTGTCGTGGTATTTTCAATGAAAGTGGATTTTTGAGTGTAAATGTGTGAGGGGTTAGGTGTGAACTCAGAGAAAGTAAGGTGTATGTCGTAGAACCCCCATATATACTATATTAACATTTAACTAGAAATTATGCCTTATTGTTGTCCTTATAGCACTCCCAGTAGTCAATACATGCATAAAATCAGTGGTCATAGAAGTTGCTGCATACTGTTTATTCTTGCGTTTGTGAGCCTGCACAGATATTGATTAGTTCGAGATCTATTTTACTATCACAGAGGGATCACAGCAATAACGTATATAATGCATACACCTTTCCTAACAGTGAATCAATTGTCACGTGACCTACCGATACGCAGAGCTTAGCTGAGCAGACAGACCACAAATTGTTATGTTTGCAGTAGCATATTGCAAAATATTAGCTATTTAATGTAATGCACAAAGTTGCATTTGAATTTTGCTGTTAAAACAGACTGATTGCAATAACATTGATATAAAAATTATCTTGTAATCTCTCACTTTCCACATTTAGTCTGGGGAATCCCGTATCATGTTTACAACCACTGCAGATGAAAATAACGTCACCGGATATTGTGAATATTGAAAACGAGGTCAAAACATAAGTCGCGTCGTTTCATGTGAGCGTCGTTATAAGGAGTCGGACGATAGTTACATTCTAGTTTTTTTTTTGTTGCTGACAGAACCTGTGTCCTAGTATGGAAATGTGACCTGCTATGGCCATTTTACTGATCGATGCGAAATCTGACATCCCACAGAGTAGAATCCCTGTACTTAAATATATATACTAGTACCCCCAAACGTGCCGAATCCCTGTGGGTGGGTGGTGTAGGGGTTGGTGAGGGAAATAAAAAATTGCAATTGGTCAACCCCATTGAAATTTGACATTTTCCTGTGGCTTAAAGGCTAGTCTGTTGAAAAATACTGTCTTTTGTGCCAAACTATTTTTAGGGGAAATATAATGGCACTGTGTGTTATAATGATGTCCTATGGAAATTTCAATAGCGGTGTCTGACCTAAAGTCCAGAAAATACACCGCGAAAACATATGACAAAACATTGTTGATTACGCGACATTCAATTACACAGGTATCTATATTTCATATGCGGTAGATATCGACGTTACAATATTACCAACTTACTGATTATACTTAATACATGCTCGAAACACATCAAAACACGAGAAATGAGTGTTGATGTCGATGTCCTTGGTATTTTGTCGAATGCGAAAAATGCATAGTATTGTTGTCATCTAGCACATTTCCTACTATCTATCTTCCTCTAAGGGTCAGACACCGCTATTGCAATTTCCATAGGCCACCATTATAACACACAGTGCCATTAGATTTTCCCCAAAAATAGTTTGGCACAAAAGAGAGTAGTTTTCAACAGAATGGCCTTTGAGCCACAGGAAAATGTCAAATTTCTTCTTTGTTTAAACAGCACTCCTTCACTTATGAAGATTAGGTGCTGGCGCCGTAATAAAAAGTGTTAGTTAAGTGCTTGATCAGAAAGTGCTCATTAGAAAGGATACAGTGAATAGACATATTTTTAGATATATTTTTAAGTGTTTTTTATAAAACTATGTACATAATTGTGGCAATTTATGCAAAATATATTGGGGTGAGGACAGACACAGGGATCAGGGCCTTGAAGGCGTCCACTGTGTCTGTGGCATATATGGTGGGCGGTAGCATGTTCCACTGAGTGACGGCTCTAGGATAGAAAGAGTATTTGTACGAGTCTTTAGCTTCGTGAATATGTTTGTAGGTATAGAGGAGTGCAACACTCGACCAGATCTAACTCTGCGACATCGAGCTCAGAACCCTCTGTACCCAGTTCACCTGGTACCGGTAGTGCGATACCTGAATCTTCACAGATTCATGATATATCTGATAACACCACCCCGGAACCATCGGTACAGAGATCTGTCTCACATTTAGAGTCCATAATAGACCAACCTGTTGTCGTCCCTGCTGGCAATGCCCAAACTCCTGAACCGACCCGTCGTCCGGTGCGCCAAAGGAAGCCACCGGACCGGTATGGAGAATGGGTGGTCCCATTGACAGCAGTACCAAACACTGACAAGGTTGTGTACTATGTGTAAGACAGTGAGATATATTGAGTTTTAATTGTTTAAAAATATACCGTATTCTGGTATTTCGCTGTGTTATTACAGTAGTATTATTTCTGGTATTTTACTGTATAAGTGCAATGTTCGAATCATTCTATGTCAGTATATATACAATGCGCGTACATTAGTATTACATTTCATTATGTCATTTGGAATGGTTGTTTTTATTTCATAGTAAATGTTCATGTTTGTCCAATTTGAAGGTTAATCTTACCTTTACAGGTCTCCACATAGTTGGAACAGATTTGTAGCATATGTCCTTTATTGTGGACATATACCTGTAAGCCAGCCATATTGAACATACACATGTACGGTGTAATACTTAACTAATGATCGTTACATTAGTATCTTTAATTACATTGTATTGGTTGTTATGTTTTTATTTCAGGTTGTAAAATTATTTCAGTTGACAATGTCGGATGTTGGATAGTGAACGATGCAGTAAATAAAATTGTTATTATATAGCTTGATTATTTGGATTGATCTACAATATTCATTTAGTTTCAGGTAATTAAAATGTCAGGAGACCTTTTCTCCAAGAGGGGGAACTATGTAACCCATGTCATATTTATGTTAAAGGGAAATAATTATTGATATTTAGTACATGTACATTATAATGTTTCCAAACCCTGCTGCAAGCGTACCACCCAATAGTTTCCCCTATATGGCCTAATATAATCACTGGTCTGAATCATATCATAATTATATAGCCTGGTCCCATACTATGTCTTTGTATAATATATACTAGTCTTCACTACTATTGTGTATAAAGTATTATGGGTGAGTGATTGTGAGTGACAATCAGGTCAGATGTGTGAATGAGTGAACTAACTCAACTAAGTAGGTGCACTTTCCAACTAACTTGTTCAAGACCCTTATCCCACACTCTTACTCTACTAGTCAAACGGATAAGTTGAAAAGCTATCCTGTTTACCTTAATATATACTATACTAGTAAATATATACATATATACATTATATGTATCAGCTGATAGCCGGACTCTGGTAATGTAATGTTTTATCTTTGATATTTTACATTGTAAAATATTTATTTGAAATGCTTGGATTGGAATTGTGTATTTACTATTTTGTATTGTGAAATTAAGTAGAATGATTTGTACATAATAATAGTATGTATATGTTGTATTTTACAGGCTCTTTATATCCATATATACGAAAATACGAAAACAACCAGAGTTTGTCATATCTATAAACTCCCCGGTCTACATATATTTGTCATTTATCTTGAAGGTCGCAACATATAAATATTGCAACAAGTGCGACTATATTAGTTTCCACCAGGTCCTGTTACATAACGGCATTAACAATTTAATGCGTATTATTTATCATAGACTTGAACTGTGGTGGGTGGGGTATTTTGTTAAAACATATTAAAAATTGTGTTCCCGTGATACATCATTACATTCCGGTATCAGTATGTTAATATACTATCTGTATCTGTATCTGT
>JABXNX010001006.1:0-13941 GCA_014843695.1 Archivesica marissinica
TCCTAGTAGATAAGATGAAGATAGCTAGAAAGTTGGTGGATGACATGCAGTTCGAGCGTGTGCACAGGATGGGCCAAAAACAGATGCGAGAGGGAAAACATAGGAACATAGTGGCAAAGTTTACTCTGTTTAAGGAACGCGAGTATGTACGTAAACAGTGGAAAGCATTGCAAGGTACCAACTATTTTGTATTTGAACAATTCCCGAAAGAGGTAAACGACAAACGGAAAAAGCTGATACCAAGGATGAAGGAGGAGAAGCAGAAGGGTAACAGAGCTTGGATATCATATGACACTTTATAGGTAAACGGTCGACCAGTGAAGGAGAGCAGTGAAACCTAGGGGTACACAGAGGGTGAACTTGATGTTTTATCCTGGAATATAAATGGTTTAACTAGTGATAAAAAACATTCACCTGATTTCCTTAACCTTATCACAAAAAATGACATTATCTTTCTATTCGAAACATGGACCAATAAAGACAGTGATATTGAACTTTCGGGATATAAGTCGTATAATTTCTATAGACGATTCCAAAACCGCAACGCTAAGCGTTGTAGTGGAGGTGTTGTTCTATACTATAAAGATCATTTGTCACCGGGTATTCGTATCATTAGAAAGCATTATGACACTATTATATGGATAAAATTAGACCGACATTTTTTCCACTTTGACAAGGACGTTTTTATATGTGGAACCTATATCTGGTGTGAAAATTCACCAGCTTACAATATTGCTGCTGTTGATTTATTTGATACCATACAAAATGATATACATGAATTTGATGACTTAGGGCATATGTATCTCGTGGGAGACTGGAACAGCCGGGTTGGCGTGAAACACGATTTTATTGATTGCGATGTTTTAAATATGAATATTGATGATATTGATTATGTGCCAGATAGTAACCTGCACCGGGCCTCAATGGATAAAACGTGTAATAGTTTCGGTGTAAAATTGCTTGACTTATGTAAAGCCACGGGTATTCGCATAGCTAACGGACGCTTATATGATGACGTAAACGGTGCATACACATTTGCAAATACACAAGGTGCATCGGTAATTGATTTACTTCTATTGAAAGAAAACGATTTCCCTTTGCTATGTAATTTTTGTGTAAGCCCATTTAATGAATATAGTGACCATGCGGGCATATTGTTTGTATTGAAATGTAATGTTAGTATAGATAACGGATATGATGAAAAGGGGGTGAGCTTTAAATGGGACGATAGTCAAAAAAATGTTTTCCGCTCACGTATTATTGCACGATTGAATGATTTTAATCGCATAACGAATACAATTAATATACATAGTAGAGAATCTGTCAATGATTTGTTGAATAATTTTACCAATGCAATCCGAGAAGTTGCGGACCCGTTATTTGAGAAATCGTTTAAGCGTAATAAATATGCACCATGTTTTAATGATACACCTATAGTCAGTCAAGCGGAATGGTTTGACAATGAATGTATTCAAGCCAGAAATGTGTATGTAAGTTCACAGCATGTATTTAACAGGCTTAAATCTAAGTCTAGTAGAGAGCAGTTTTGTTATAATAAAAAACATTACAAAGATTTATGTAAGAAAAAACAAAATGCTAGCAAACATAAGAAATTACTAGAAATTGAAAAATTGAAACATGCTAAGCCAAAACAGTTTTGGAAATATTTTAAACGAAAAAATAAAAATTCGGTATCTAATAATATAACTATTGAAGATTTAAAAAAGTACTTTTCAGAGTTGGGCAACGATGCTTCTCAAACTGAAAACCCGGATGCAGAGAATTTTTGTGATAACCATGACTTTGATCATTTAGATTGTTCATTTGATGAGCTTGACAGGCTTATTACTATTGAAGAAATTTTAACTGCTGTGAAGACTTTACAAACGGGTAAAGCCATGGGTAATGATTTTATTATGAATGAATATTTAATTACAGGTATTGATATTTTGTCAGGTCACATATGTGATATTTTTAATGCTATCCTGGACTCTGGTTACTTTCCAGAGAAATGGACGGAAGGAGTTATTATCCCGTTGCATAAAAAGGGTGATGCAAATAATGTAAATAACTATAGGGGAATAACATTAGTAAGCTGTTTGTCTAAATTGTTTACTTCAGTTTTAAATAAAAGAATAGTTAATTTCTGTGAATCAAACAATGTAATATCGGATGCTCAATTTGGATTTAGAAAAGGGCGTTCAACAGTTGATGCCCTATTCACTTTAAGTAATATAATTCAAAATTATTTGTTTAATAACAAACGACTATATTGTGTATACGTTGACTTATGTAAATGTTTTGATACTATTTATAGAAATGCCCTGTGGATGAAATTATACAAATGTGGTATACAAGGAAAGCTTTTAAGGATTATTAAAGATATGTACCAAAAGGTTAAGTCTTGTGTTAGAAACTGTAACAGTTATACTGATTATTTTGAATATGCGGTTGGCCTAAGGCAAGGGGAGATAATGTCTCCTATTTTATTTTCATTATTTGTCGAAGATCTCGAACTATTTTTGCAAGAAAATAATAATTCAGGACTGTTAATAGATGATATTGTATTAATGTTACTGTTATTCGCAGACGATATGGTTATATTTGGTAAAACACCACTAGAACTACAAACTAACTTAAATATGTTGCATGAATATTGTGAGCTATGGGGCTTAAAAGTTAATACAGCAAAAACTAAGATAATGGTGTTTCGTAAAAGGGGCGGCCTACTACCGAATGAATCATGGACATATAATGGAATCAACATTGAAGTCGTGAATGATTTTAACTATTTGGGTACTGTATTTAACTATACAGGTAATTTCACATTAAATCAACAATACTTGTCTGGTAAGGCGTTACAATCTTTAAATGTTCTCTTAGTTAATTGTACCAAATTAAAACTTAAGCCGAAGCTACTATGTCAGCTTTTTGATGCCTTTGTTGGCTCTATTTTGAACTACTCGTCTGAAATTTGGGGGTTTACAAAATCTAAAGAGCTAGAAAGAATTCATTTAAAATTTTGTAAACGTATTTTAAATGTAAGGGTCACTTCATGCTCAATAGGAGTGTACGGTGAACTGGGTAGATATCCCCTTTATATTTCACGTTATATTCGCATTATTAAATACTGGTTCAAATTATTAAATACAGACAATATTATTCTTACGAGCGTATATAAGCAATCTGTACGTGATATGAATAATGGTGCTAAAAACTGGGTATCACAATTAAAAGATATGTTATGTAATTACGGCTTTGCAAATATTTGGGAAGATCCTTATGTAAATGTTAACGATTTTATATGTTTGTTTAAGCAACGGATTATTGATTGCTTTATACAGGGGTGGTTTGGTAGTAAAGACACAAGTGGTATGCTAGTATTGTATAATAGTTGTAAATTGCGATTTGAATACGAACCCTATCTTAATATTATTCCATCTAATTTACGATACTTAATAGCTAAGCTAAGAATTTCAGCTCATTCATTAAGAATTCACACAGGTAGATATGGACAAAATAGAATACCACACAACGAACGTTACTGTTTATGCTGTAACACGAGAGACTTGGAAGACGAATACCACTTTATACTAGTATGTCCATGCTACATACATTTGCGAAAAATATTTATTAAAAAATACTATTTTGCAAGTCCGAATATGGTAAAGTTTATTGAATTATTACAATCTAGAAATAGAAATATTTTACTGAAGTTGGCATTGTACTACAAACAAGCTGTTAATATTAGAACTTCAATATTAAATATCATATAATTGCCCAACCTATATTATAAATACAGTCGATTATTTTATCTTGACAATGTTGAATATAGCTGTACATAAAATATGCAGTAGGTGACAGTCAATATACTTACCTAGTATCCGAGCATAGACAAGTAGACATGCACTTATAAAAAAAATATATATGTGTAAATATTAAATAGGTTATTAAGAAAACGTCACATTCTTACCTCAAGTTGCAGTAAAGAACGGCTATTGTACTTACCATGATGTCCCAGGAATAGCCAAGACCATCCATCAACATCTAGAATACTATATACTTGGCAATTTGGAAATTTCAAGTTTATCCTCTAAGCAATAGATAACTACAATAATTGGACTCTAAAACAACATACTGATGCTTATAATTAATTTGTTTTGTGTTACATTGATCACGTGTGAATAGTGAATAGTATGTAAAATATGTAAATTATCATGACTATGTACTTACATGTATACGTCTTAATAAACTTATGTTCTGTTCTGTTATGAACGATTAATATGAAACCTAAGCATGAACGATTAATATGAAACCTAAGCATGAACGATTAATATGAAACCTAAGCATGAACGATTAATATGAAACCTAAGCATGAACGATTAATATGAAACCTAAGCATGAACGATTAATATGAAACCTAAGCATGAACGATTAATATGAAACCTAAGCATGAACGATTAATATGAAACCTAAGCATGAACGATTAATATGAAACCTAAGCGTAAACGATTAATATGAAACCTGTGTGTAGTAAACGATTAATATGAAACCTAAGCGTAAACGATTAATATGAAACCTAAGCGTAAACGATTAATATGAAACCTGTGTGTAGTAAACGATTAATATGAAACCTAAGCATAAACGATTAATATGAAACCTAAGCATGAACGATTAATATGAAACCTAAGCATGAACGATTAATATGAAACCTAAGCATGAACGATTAATATGAAACCTAAGCATGAACGATTAATATGAAACCTAAGCATGAACGATTAATATGAAACCTAAGCATGAACGATTAATATGAAACCTAAGCATGAACGATTAATATGAAACCTAAGCATGAACGATTAATATGAAACCTAAGCATGAACGATTAATATGAAACCTAAGCATAAACGATTAATATGAAACCTAAGCATGAACGATTAATATGAAACCTAAGCATGAACGATTAATATGAAACCTAAGCATGAACGATTAATATGAAACCTAAGCATAAACGATTAATATGAAACCTGTGTGTAGTAAACGATTAATATGAAACCTAAGCATAAACGATTAATATGAAACCTGTGTGTAAACGATTCATAAGAATCCTGTACGTAAACAATTAAGACTACTTTGTGTAAATAATTTTGTAGAAGTTAATGAAAATAACTTTTTGAGGTATCTACATCGCTGTATGAAAATGTTGTTGGATTGAGTTTTTAAGAACATATTGTATAGATTATTAACTACACCACTGTAACCATTTGAAGAAAACTATTAGGCACACAACGAGATGTTCATTATAGAGAAGTACTTTTGTCTTAACCCTTTCCTACATAGATATTTAGGTTAATATACTATCATATCTCCATACAAACGACAGCCATTTAACCCTTTCCTACATAGATATTTAGGTTAATATACTATTATATCTCCATACAAATGACAGCCATTTAACCCTTTCCTACATAGATATTTAGGTTAATATACTATTATATCTCCATACAAACGACAGCCATTTAACCCTTTCCTACATAGATATTTAGGTTAATATACTATTATATCTCCATACAAATGACAGCCATTTAACCCTTTCCTACATAGATATTTAGGTTAATATACTATTATATCTCCATACAAACGACAGCCATTTAACCCTTTCCTACATAGAGATTTAGGTTAATATACTATTATATCTCCATACAAACGACAGCCATTTAACCCTTTCCTACATAGATATTTAGGTTAATATACTATTATATCTACATACAGACAGCCATTTAGCTATCATGCAGTGGATAAGTAGTCGCCATATCTATCCCACCTCCATAGATATTACTGGGACTACATAGATATTTAGGTTAATATACTATTATATCTCCATACAAACGACAGCCATAATGGCTGTCATGCAGTGGATAAGTAGTCGCCATATCTATCACACCTCCATAGATATTACTAGGACTACATGAGATTATGGCCTTTATTATGAACATTGGTTTGGCTACTATATTGTCAATGTATGTCGTATTGGTAATGGCATCAAGTGGTGCTTCTATGAGGTAAAGGGTTAAAAGCCCAGAATAAAAATCTGTTGTGTTAATTCTGTTTACGAAAGGATTTCTGTATAGCTGCTCCTAAGAACCTGACATGTGTAATTATTCATGCTGTGAAAAACGTGTTACCTATTCAAAAGTTTGGAATGAAGATAGGCGCTGTACTCTAAGTTTAATGTTTCGGTGCTTCATTATGTTGCACGTGTGCAGCAACATGTGGTTCACCTAAATCTTCTACAATGACATAATCATTTACTGATTATTACAGATAAAAAACTAAACTTTGTTTTAAAGATGTAAAGTCTGTGAAGATCGGAGAAATCATGTTATGGGCGGGCGGGCCGCTGGTAAATAATGTATGAACCAGACAGTTTGGCTGCTCCAGACAGACTATTCATAGTACAATCGGTACAACGCTTCTCGATCTGTCCGAGATCATCCTAGCATTATTTGATCCTTCAACACTATATATTGTTATGTGTTCACATATTGTGCTGCATTGTTCACATATTGTGCTTGCATTGTTCACATAATGTGCTGTGGTGTTCACACATTGTGTTGCATTGTTCACATATTGTGCTGCATTGTTCACATATTGTGCTGTATTGTTCACATATTGTGCTGTATTGTTCACATAATGTGCTGTGGTGTTCACACATTGTGTTGCATTGTTCACATATTGTGCTTCGTTGTTCACATATTGTGCTGCGTTGTTCACATATTGTGCTTGCATTGTTACCATATTGTGCTGTGTTGTTCACATATTGTGCTGTGTTGTTCACATATTGTGCTGTGTTGTTCACACATTGTGCTGTGTTGTTCATAGATTGTGCTGCGTTGTCCACACATTGTGCTGTGTTGTTCACATATTGTGCTGTGTTGTTCACACATTGTGCTGCATTGTTCATAGATTGTACTGAATTGTTCATAGATTGTTCTGCATTGTTCACACATTGTGCTGTGTTGTTCACATATTGTGCTGCATTGTTCACATATTGTGCTGTGTTGTTCACATATTGTGCTGCATTGTTCACACATTGTGCTGTGTTGTTCACATATTGTGCTGCATTGTTCACACATTGTGCTGCATTGTTCACATATTGTGCTGCATTGTTCACACATTGTGCTGTGTTGTTCACATATTGTGCTGCATTGTTCACACATTGTGCTGCATTGTTCACATATTGTGCTGTGTTGTTCACATATTGTGCTGTGTTGTTCACATATTGTGCTGTGTTGTTCACATATTGTGCTGCATTGTTCACACATTGTGCTGTGTTGTTCACACATTGTGCTGCATTGTTCACATATTGTGCTGCATTGTTCACACATTGTGCTGTGTTGTTCACACATTGTGCTGCATTGTTCACATATTGTGCTGTGTTGTTCACACATTGTGCTGCATTGTTCACACATTGTGCTGTGTTGTTCACATATTGTGCTGCATTGTTCACACATTGTGCTGCATTGTTCATAGATTGTGCTGCATTGTTCACACATTGTGCTGTGTTGTTCACATATTGTGCTGCATTGTTCACATATTGTGCTGTGTTGTTCACATATTGTGCTGCATTGTTCACACATTGTGCTGTGTTGTTCACATATTGTGCTGCATTGTTCACACATTGTGCTGCATTGTTCACATATTGTGCTGCATTGTTCACACATTGTGCTGTGTTGTTCACATATTGTGCTGCATTGTTCACACATTGTGCTGCATTGTTCACATATTGTGCTGTGTTGTTCACATATTGTGCTGTGTTGTTCACATATTGTGCTGTGTTGTTCACATATTGTGCTGTGTTGTTCACATATTGTGCTGCATTGTTCACACATTGTGCTGCATTGTTCATAGATTGTGCTGTGTTGTTCACACATTGTGCTGTGTTGTTCATAGATTGTGCTGCGTTGTCCACACATTGTGCTGTGTTGTTCACATATTGTGCTGTGTTGTTCACACATTGTGCTGCATTGTTCATATATTGTACTGAATTGTTCATAGATTGTATTGAATTGTTCATAGATTGTACTGAATTGTTCATAGATTGTGCTGCATTGTTCATATATTGTATTGAATTGTTCATAGATTGTTCTGCATTGTTCACATATTGTGCTGCATTGTTCACACATTGTGCTGTGTTGTTCACATATTGTGCTGTGTTGTTCACACATTGTGCTGCATTGTTCACACATTGTGCTGCATTGTTCACATATTGTGCTGTGTTGTTCACACATTGTGCTGCATTGTTCACACATTGTGCTGTGTTGGTGTTCACATATTGTGCTGCATTGTTCACATATTGTGCTGTGTTGTTCACACATTGTGCTGCATTGTTCACACATTGTGCTGTGTTGTTCACATATTGTGCTGTGTTGTTCACATATTGTGCTGCATTGTTCATAGATTGTACTGAATTGTTCATAGATTGTGCTGCATTGTTCATATATTGTATTGAATTGTTCATAGATTGTTCTGCATTGTTCACATATTGTGCTGCATTGTTCACACATTGTGCTGCATTGTTCACATATTGTGCTGTGTTGTTCACACATTGTGCTGCATTGTTCACACATTGTGCTGTGTTGTTCACATATTGTGCTGCATTGTTCACATATTGTGCTGTGTTGTTCACACATTGTGCTGCATTGTTCACACATTGTGCTGTGTTGTTCACATATTGTGCTGTGTTGTTCACATATTGTGCTGCATTGTTCATAGATTGTACTGAATTGTTCATAGATTGTGCTGCATTGTTCATATATTGTATTGAATTGTTCATAGATTGTTCTGCATTGTTCACATATTGTGCTGCATTGTTCACACATTGTGCTGTGTTGTTCACATATTGTGCTGTGTTGTTCACACATTGTGCTGCATTGTTCACACATTGTGCTGCATTGTTCACATATTGTGCTGTGTTGTTCACACATTGTGCTGCATTGTTCACACATTGTGCTGTGTTGGTGTTCACATATTGTGCTGCATTGTTCACATATTGTGCTGTGTTGTTCACACATTGTGCTGCATTGTTCACACATTGTGCTGTGTTGTTCACATATTGTGCTGTGTTGTTCACATATTGTGCTGCATTGTTCATAGATTGTACTGACTTGTTCATAGATTGTATTGAATTGTTCATAGATTGTATTGAATTGTTCATAGATTGTATTGAATTGTTCATAGATTGTTCTGCATTGTTCATAGATTGTATTGAATTGATCTGCATTGTTCATAGATTGTTGTGCATTGTTCATAGATTGTATTGAATTGTTCATAGATTGTATTGAATTGTTCATAGATTGTATTGAATTGTTCATAGATTGTATTGAATTGTTCATATATTGTATTGAATTGTTCATAGATTGTATTGAATTGTTCATAGATTGTATTGAATTGTTCATAGATTGTTCTGCATTGTTCATAGATTGTATTGAATTGTTCATAGATTGTATTGAATTGTTCATAGATTGTATTGAATTGTTCATAGATTGTTCTGCATTGTTCATAGATTGTATTGCATTATTCATAGATTGTTGAATTGTTCATAGATTGTATTGAATTGTTCATAGATTGTATTGAATTGTTCATAGATTGTACTGAATCATTCATAGATTGTATCGAAATGTTCATAGATTGTGCTGCATTGTTCATAGATTGTCCTGAATAGTTCATAGATTGTGCTGTATTGTTCATAGATTGTGCTGCATTGTTCATAGATTGTGCTGTATTGTTCATATAGTGTGCTGTATTGTTCATAGATTGTGCTGTATTGTTCATAGATTGTACTGAATAGTTCATAGATTGTACTGAATTGTTCGTAGATTGTGCTGCATTGTTCACACATTGTGCTGCATTGTTCATAGATTGTGCTGTATAGTTCATAGATTGTGCTGTATTGTTCATAGATTGTACTGCATTGTTCATAGATTGTGCTGTATTGTTCATATATTGTGCTGTATTGTTCATAGATTGTGCTGTATTGTTCATAGATTGTACTGAATAGTTCATAGATTGTGCTGCATTGTTCACACATTGTGCTGTATTGTTCATATATTGTGCTGTGTTGTTCACACATTGTGCTGAATAGTTCATATATTGTGCTGTATTGGTCATAGATTGTACTGAATAGTTCATAGATTGTACTGAATAGTTCATAGATTGTGCTGCATTGTTCATAGATTGTACTGAATAGTTCATAGATTGTGCTGCATTGTTCATAGATTGTATTGAATTGTTCATAGATTGTACTGAATCGTTCATAGATTGTATCGAAGTGTTCATAGATTGTGCTGCATTGTTCATAGATTGTCCTGAATAGTTCATAGATTGTGCTGTATTGTTCATAGATTGTGCTGCATTGTTCATAGATTGTGCTGTATTGTTCATATATTGTGCTGTATTGTTCATAGATTGTGCTGTATTGTTCATAGATTGTACTGAATAGTTCATAGATTGTACTGAATTGTTCGTAGATTGTGCTGCATTGTTCACACATTGTACTGCATTGTTCATAGATTGTGCTGTGTTGTTCACACATTGTGCTGAATAGTTCATATATTGTGCTGTATTGGTCATAGATTGTACTGAATAGTTCATAGATTGTACTGAATAGTTCATAGATTGTGCTGCATTGTTCATAGATTGTATTGAATAGTTCATAGATTGTGCTGCATTGTTCATAGATTGTACTGAATAGTTCATAGATTGTGCTGCATTGTTCATAGATTGTACTGAATAGTTCATAGATTGTGCTGCATTGTTCATAGATTGTACTGAATAGTTCATAGATTGTGCTGCATTGTTCACATATTGTACTGAATAGTTCATAAATTGTGCTGCATTGTTTATAGATTGTACTGAATAGTTCATAGATTGTGCTGCATTGTTCACAGATTGTACTGAATAGTTCATAGATTGTGCTGCATTGTTCATAGATTGTACTGAATTGTTCATAGATTGTGCTGCATTGTTCACATGTTGTACTGATGAATAGTTCATAAATTGTGCTGCATTGTTCACAGATTGTACTGAATAGATTGTGCTGCATTGTTCATAGATTGTACTGAATAGTTCATAAATTGTGCTGCATTGTTCACAGATTGTACTGAATAGATTGTGCTGCATTGTTCATAGATTGTACTGAATAGTTCATAAATTGTGCTGCATTGTTCATAGATTGTACTGAATTGTTCATAGATTGTGCTGCATTGTTCATAGATTGTACTGAATAGTTCATAAATTGTGCTGTGTTGTTCACAGCTTGTGCTGACTATTTCATGGATTGTTTGTACTGCATTGTTCATAGATTGTAATTAATAGTTCATAAATTGTGCTGTGTTGTTCACAGATTGTGCTGAATAGTTCATAAATTGTGCTGCATTGTTCATAGATTGTACTGAATTGTTCATAGATTGTACTGAATAGTTCATAAATTGTGCTGTGTTGTTCACAGCTTGTGCTGACTATTTCATGGATTGTTTGTACTGCATTGTTCATAGATTGTACTGAATAGTTCATAAATTGTGCTGTGTTGTTCACAGCTTGTGATGACTATTTCATGGATTGTTTGTACTGCATTGTTCATACAATTGTGTTGATAAACAGTAAATCCTTGTGTCCATCCATTTTGCTGGAAATTAAGCTAACGTATCTATGAGATGTTTTTAAAAACACATCTTAGAATTATGATATGCTTAACAAAAGAATTTGAATAGTCAGAATTTATTTGTCAAATTCTTTTGTTGCATAATTTGATATACCATTCTACGGTATGTTATTGGCAACAAGTATTATTTGGGCTTATTTACCACATTAGTGTCATACTTAGTGCAGATTTACCGGTCCTTTATGGGGAGTCATACGGATATTCATAGCACATAGCCTATTAACGATAAATTTTCACTTGGTTTTGGATACATTAGCAATAATCCTATCGTACCGGTATCAATAAAGTGTGCTATTTAGTTAGAGAACGATAGTTGAATCGATACCAAATATATGTTGATTTATTGAATCAATACCAAATATATGTTGATTTAGTTGGATACATTAGCTATAATCCTATCATACCGGTATCAATAAAGTATGCTATTTAGTTAGAGAGAGAACGATAGTTGAATCGATACCAAATATATCTTGATTTATAGAATCAATACCTGTCCGCCTCTGTGGTCGAGTGGTTAAGGTCGCTGACTTGCATACCACTGTAACCTATCATCACTGATGGTCAGTGTGACGGGTTCGAGCCACGCTCAGGCCGTGTCTCATTTATATGAAAAAGTTGGCAGTTTCTTACGGAGGTTTGTGCACCCAAGTACTGGTTATCCGCTGGAGCCTGCCTAGGAAAGGTGTTGTTAGGTAAACTGCCCGTCGGCAATATAGCCCAAAATGGTGCTGGTGCAGGCGTAAAACCCGATATATAACATATGAATCGATACCAAATATTTGTTCATTTAGTTGGATACATTAGCAATAATCCTATCGTACCGGTATTTAGTTAGAGAACAATAGTTGAGTCGATACCAAATATATGTTGATTTATTGAATCAATACCAAATATATGTTGATTTAATTGGATATATTAGCAATAATCCTATCAATATATTATATGTTATGATTTGGGTTTTACGCCTGCATCAGCACCATTTTGGGCTATATCGCCGGCGGGCAGTTTACCTAACAACACCTTTCCTGGGCAGGCTCCAGCGGTTAACCAGTACTTGGGTGCACCAACCTCCATAAGAAACTGCCAACTTTTTCATATAAATGAGACACGGCCTGAGCGGGGCTCGAACAATCCTATCAATAAAGTGTGCTATTTAGTTAGAGAACAATAGTTGAATCGATACCAAATATATGTTGATTTATTGAATCAATACCAAATATATGTTGATTTAGTTGGATATATTAGCAATAATCCTATCAATAAAGTGTGCTATTTAGTTAGAGAACGATAGTTGAATCGATATCAAATATATGTTGATTTAGTTAGTGTACTAACATTAGTACTAATCTGCCAACATTAATAACCATATATACCCTATGGAATTGAATCACAATTTTTTCAGTGGAAGATTTTGGTGGAATGTCAGTTGTATTTTCAGTTGTTGTTCTTGGAGTGACAATGAACTTCCAGAAGACAATGATTAGTCCTCAAGTTGAAATGTTTTTACACAGGTATTTTTTGGATTCGCCTCAGAATAACGCTTTTGGAGTCGCCTCAGAATAACGCTTTTGGAGTTTGGGAATTCTTTGGATTCGCCTCAGAATAACGCTTTTGGAGTTTGGGAATTCTTTGGATTCGCCTCAGAATAACGCTTTTGGAGTTTGGGAATTCTTTGGATTCGCCTCAGAATAACGCTTTTGGAGTTTGGGAATTCTTTGGATTTGCCTCAGAATAACGCTTTTGGAGTTTGGGAATTCTTTGGATTCGCCGCAGAATAACGCTTATGGAGTTTTTGATTTCCGATAGATTTCATATTTAGTGGCAGGGAATATGGCTTTCTATAGAGCTGTGCTCTTGTTCCAGTATAATAAAGTGACAGGGAATATGGCTTTCTATAGAGCTGTGCTCTTGTTCCAGTATAATAAAGTGACAGGGAATATGGCTTTCTATAGAGCTGTGCTCTTGTTCCAGTATAATAAAGTGACAGGGAATATGGCTTTCTATAGAGCTGTGCTCTTGTTCCAGTATAATAAAGTGACAGGGAATATGGCTTTCTATAGAACTGTGCTCTTGTTCCAGTATAATAAAGTGACAGGGAATATGGCTTTCTATAGAGCTGTGCTCTTGTTCCAGTATAATAAAGTGACAGGGAATATGGCTTTCTATAGGGCTGTGCTCTTGTTCCAGTTTAATAAAGTGACAGGGAATATGGCTTTCTATAG
>JABXNX010001007.1:0-13941 GCA_014843695.1 Archivesica marissinica
GGGAGACTCATACATACAGTGTATCGGTTACTAAAATGGAACGTGGTGTGTTGGGAGACTCATACATACAGTGTATCGGTTACTACAATGGAACGTGGTTTGTTGGGAGACACATACATACAGTGTATCGGTTACTACAATGGAACGTGGTGTGTTGTGAGACTCATACATACAGTGTATCGGTTACTACAATGGAACGTGGTGTGTTGGGAAACTCATACAGTGTATCGGTTACTACAATGGAACGTGGTTTGTTGGGAGACTCATACAGTGTATCGGTTACTACAATGGAACGTGCTTTGTTGGGAGACTCATACAGTGTATCGGTTACTACAATGGAACGTGGTGTGTTGGGAGACTCATAGAGTGTATCGGTTAATACAATGGAACGCGGTGTGTTGGGAGACTCATACATACAGTGTATCGGTTACTACAATGGAACGTGGTTTGTTGGGAGACTCATACATACAGTCTATCGGTTACTACAATGGAACGTGGTGTGTTGGGAGACTCATACATACAGTGTATCGGTTACTACAATGGAACGTGGTTTGTTGGGAGACTCATACAGTGTATCGGTTACCACAATGGAACGTGGTGTGTTGGGAGACTCATACATACAGTGTATCGGTTACTACAATGGAACGTGGTGTGTTGTGAGACTCATACATACAGTGTATAGGTTACTACAATGGAACATCGTTTGTTGGGAGACTCATACAGTGTATCGGTTACTACAATGGAACGTGGTGTGTTGGGAGACTCATACAGTGTATCGGTTACTACAATGGAACGTGGTGTGTTGGGAGACTCATACAGTGTATCGGTTACTACAATGGAACGTGGTTTGTTGGGAGACACATACAGTGTATCGGTTACTACAATGGAACGTGGTTTGTTGGGAGAATCATACAATGTATCGGTTACTACAATGTAACGTGGTGTGTTGGGAGACTCATACATACAGTGTATCGGTTACTACAATGGAACGTGGTTTGTTGGGAGACTCATACAGTGTATCGGTTACTACAATGGAACGTGGTTTGTTGGGAGACTCATACAGGTATCGGTTACTACAAAACCGGTGTTGGGAGACTCATACAGTGTATCGGTTACTACAATGGAACGTGGTTTGTTGGGAGACTCATACAGTGTATCGGTTACTACAATGGAACGTGGTTTGTTGGGAGACCATACAGTGTATCGGTTACTACAATGGAACGTGGTGTGTTGGGAGACTCATACATACAGTGTATCGGTTACTACAATGGAACGTGGTGTGTTGACAGACTCATACAGTGTATCGTTTACTACAATGGAAGGTGGTGTGTTGGGAGACTCATACAGTGTATCGGTTACTAAAATGGAACGTGGTGTGTTGGGAGACTCATAAATACAGTGTATCTGTTACTACAATGGAACGTGGTGTGTTGACACACTCATACAGTGTATCGGTTACTACAATGGAACGTCGATTGTTGGGAGACTCAAACAGTGTATCAGTTACTACAATGGAACGTGGTGTGTTGGGAGACTCATACAGTGTATCGGTTACTACAATGGAACGTGGTGTGTTGGGAGACTCATACAGTGTATCGGTTACTACAATGGAACGTGGTGTGTTGGGAGACTCATACAGTGTATCGGTTACTAAAATGGAACGTGGTGTGTTGGGAGACTCATACAGTGTATCGGTTACTACAATGGAACGTGGTTTGTTGGGAGACTCCTACTGTGTATCGGTTACTACAATGGAACGTGGTGTGTTGGGAGACTCATAGAGTGTATCGGTTAATACAATGGAACGCGGTGTGTTGGGAGACTCATACATACAGTGTATCGGTTACTACAATGGAACGTGGTTTGTTGGGAGACTCATACAGTGTATCGGTTACTACAATGGAACGTGGTGTGTTGGGAGACTCATACAGTGTATCGGTTACTACAATGGAACGTGGTGTGTTGGGAGACTCATACAGTGTATCGGTTACTACAATGGAACGTGGTTTGTGGGATACTCATACAGTGTATCGGTTACTACAATGGAACGTGGTGTGTTGGGAGACTATACAGTGTATCGGTTACTACAATGGAACGTGGTGTGTTGGGAGACTCATACATACAGTGTATCGGTTACTACAATGGAACGTGGTTTGTTGGGAGACACATACAGTGTATCGGTTACTACAATGGAACGTGGTTTGTTGGGAGAATCATATATACCGTGTATCGGTTACTACAATGTAACGTGGTTTGTTGGGAGACTCATACATACAGTGTATCGATTACTACAATGGAACGTGGTTTGTTGGGAGACTCATACAGTGTATCGGTTATTACAATGGAACGTGGTTTGTTGGGAGACTCATACAGTGTATCGGTTACTACAATGGAACGTGGTTTGTTGGGAGATTCATATAGTGTATCCGTTACTACAATGGAACGTGGTGTGTTGGGAGACTCATACATACAGTGTATCGGTTACTACAATGGAACGTGGTTTGTTGGGAGACTCATACAGTGTATCGGTTACTACAATGGAACGTGATTTGTTGGGAGACTCATACAGTGTATCGGTTACTACAATGGAACTTGGTTTGTTCGGAGACTCATACAGTGTGTCGGTTATTACAATGGAACGTGGTTTGTTTGGAGAGTCATACATACAGTGGATCGGTTACTACAATGGAACGTGGTGTGTTGGGAGACTCATACAGTGTATCGGTTACTACAATGGAACGTGGTTTGTTGGGATACTCCTACTGTGTATCGGTTACTACAATGGAACGTGGTGTGTTGGGAGACTCATAGAGTGTATCGGTTAATACAATGGAACGCGGTGTGTTGGGAGACTCATACATACAGTGTATCGGTTACTACAATGGAACGTGGTTTGTTGGGAGACTCATACATACAGTGTATCGGTTACTACAATGGAACGTGGTTTGTTGGTAGACACATACAGTGTAACGGTTACTACAATGGAACGTGGTTTGTTGGGAGAATCATACATACCGTGTATCGGTTACTACAATGTAACGTGGTTTGTTGGGAGACTCATACATACAGTGTATCGATTACTACAATGGAACGTGGTTTGTTGGGAGACTCATACAGTGTATCGGTTACTACAATGGAACGTGGTTTGTTGGGAGACTCATACAGTGTATCGGTTACTACAATGGAACGTGGTTTGTTGGGAGATTCATATAGTGTATCCGTTACTACAATGGAACGTGGTGTGTTGGGAGACTCATACATACAGTGTATCGGTTACTACAATGGAACGTGGTTTGTTGGGAGACTCATACAGTGTATCGGTTACTACAATGGAACGTGATTTGTTGGGAGACTCATATAGTGTATCGGTTACTACAATGGAACGTGGTTTGTTCGGAGACTCATACAGTGTGTCGGTTATTACAATGGAACGTGGTGTGTTGGGAGAGTCATACATACAGTGGATCGGTTACTACAATGGAACGTGGTGTGTTGGGAGACTCATACAGTGTATCGGTTACTACAATGGCACGTGGTTTGTTGGGAGACTCATACAGTGTATCGGTTATTACAATGGAATGTGGTTTGTGGGAGATTCATACAGTGTATCGGTTACTACAATGACACGTGGTTTGTTGGGAGACTCATACAGTGTATCGGTTACTACAATGAACGTGGTGTGTTGTGAGACTCATAAAGTGTATAGGTTACTACAATGGAACGTGGTTTGTTGGGAGACTCATACTGTGTGTCGGTTACTACAATGGAACGTGGTTTGTTGGGACACTCATACAGTGTATCGGTACTACAATGGAAAGTGGTTTGTTGGGAGACTCAAACAGTGTATCGGTTACTACAATGGAACATGGTGTGTTGTGAGACTCATATACTGTATCGGTTACTACAATGGAACGTGGTGTGTTGGGAGACTCATACATACAGTGTATCGGTTACTACAATGGAATGTGGTGTGTTGACAGACTCATACAATGTATCGGTTACAACAATTGAACGTCGTTTGTTGGGAGACTCATACAATGTATCGGTTACTACAATGAAACGTGGTGTGTTGGGAGACTCGTACAGTGTATCGGTTACTACAATGGAACGTGGTTTGTTGGGAAACTCATACAGTGTATCGGTTATTACAATGGAACGTTGTGTGTTGGGAGACTCATACATACAGTGGATCGGTTACTACCATGTAACGTGGTGTGTTGGGAGACTCATACAGTATATCGGTTACTACAATGCCACGTGGTTTGTTGGGAGACTCATACAGTGTATCGGTTATTACAATGGAATGTGGTTTGTTGGGAGATTCATACAGTGTATCGGTTACTACAATGGCACGTGGTGTGTTGGGAGACTCATACAGTGTATCGGTTACTACAATGGCACGTGGTTTGTTGGGAGACTCATAGAGTGTATCGGTTTCTACAATGGAACGTGGTTTGTTGGGAGACTCATACAGTGTATCGGTTACTACAATGGAACATGGTGTGTTGTGAGACTCATACATACAGTGTATCGGTTACTACAATGGAACGTGGTGTGTTGACAGACTCATACAGTGTATCGTTTACTACAATGGAACGTGGTGTGTTGGGAGACTCATACAGTGTATCGGTTACTAAAATGGAACGTGGTGTGTTGGGAGACTCATAAATACAGTGTATCTGTTACTACAATGGAACGTGGTGTGTTGACACACTCATACAGTGTATCGGTTACTACAATGGAACGTCGATTGTTGGGAGACTCAAACAGTGTATCAGTTACTACAATGGAACGTGGTGTGTTGGGAGACTCATACAGTGTATCGGTTACTACAATGGAACGTGGTGTGTTGGGAGACTCATGCAGTGTATCGGTTACTACAATGGAACGTGGTGTGTTGGGAGACTCATACAGTGTATCGGTTACTAAAATGAAACGTGGTGTGTTGGGAGACTCATACAGTGTATCGGTTACTACAATGGAACGTGGTTTGTTGGGAGACTCCTACTGTGTATCGGTTACTACAATGGAACGTGGTGTGTTGGGAGACTCATAGAGTGTATCGGTTAATACAATGGAACGCGGTGTGTTGGGAGACTCATACATCAGTGTATCGGTTACTACAATGGAACGTGGTTTGTTGGGAGACTCATACAGTGTATCGGTTACTACAATGGAACGTGGTGTGTTGGGAGACTCATACAGTGTATCGGTTACTACAATGGAACGTGGTGTGTTGGGAGACTCATACAGTGTATCGGTTACTACAATGGAACGTGGTTTGTTGGGATACTCCTACTGTGTATCGGTTACTACAATGGAACGTGGTGTGTTGGGAGACTCATAGAGTGTATCGGTTAATACAATGGAACGCGGTGTGTTGGGAGACTCATACATACAGTGTATCGGTTACTACAATGGAACGTGGTTTGTTGGGAGACACATACAGTGTATCGGTTACTACAATGGAACGTGGTTTGTTGGGAGAATCATACATACCGTGTATCGGTTACTACAATGTAACGTGGTTTGTTGGGAGACTCATACATACAGTGTATCGATTACTACAATGGAACGTGGTTTGTTGGGAGACTCATACAGTGTATCGGTTACTACAATGGAACGTGGTTTGTTGGGAGATTCATATAGTGTATCCGTTACTACAATGGAACGTGGTGTGTTGGGAGACTCATACATACAGTGTGTCGGTTACTACAATGGAACGTGGTTTGTTGGGAGACTCATACAGTGTATGGAACGTGATTTGTTGGGAGACTCATACAGTGTATCGGTTACTACAATGGCACGTGGTTTGTTGGGAGACTCATACATACAGTGTATCGGTTACAACAATAGAACGTGGTTTGTTGGGAGACTCATACAGTGTATCGGTTACTACAATGAACGTGGTGTGTTGTGAGACTCATAAAGTGTATAGGTTACTACAATGGAACGTGGTTTGTTGGGAGACTCATACAGTGTTTTTACTACAATGGAACGTGGTTTGTTGGGACACTCATACAGTGTATCGTACTACAATGGAAAGTGGTTTGTTGGGAGACTCAACAGTGTATCGGTTACTACAATGGAACATGGTGTGTTGTGAGACTCATACAGTGTATCGGTTACTACAATGGAACGTGGTGTGTGGGAGACTCATACAGTGTATCGGTTACTACAATGGAACGTGGTGTGTTGGGAAACTCATACAGTGTATCGGTTACTACAATGAAACGTGGTGTGTTGGGAGACTCGTACAGTGTATCGGTTACTACAATGGAACGTGTTTTGTTGGGAAACTCATACAGTGTATCGGTTACTACAATGGAACGTGGTGTGTTGGGAAACTCATACAGTGTATCGGTTACTACAATGAAACGTGGTGTGTTGGGAGACTCGTACAGTGTATCGGTTACTACAATGGAACGTGTTTTGTTGGGAAACTCATACAGTGTATCGGTTACTACAATGGAACGTGGTGTGTTGGGAAACTCATACAGTGTATCGGTTACTACAATGAAACGTGGTGTGTTGGGAGACTCGTACAGTGTATCGGTTACTACAATGGAACGTGTTTTGTTGGGAAACTCATACATACAGTGTATCGGTTACTACAATGGAACGTGGTGTGTTGGGAGACTCATACAGTATATCGGTTACTACAATGGCACGTGGTTTGTTGGGAGACTCATACAGTGTATCGGTTATTACAATGGAACGTGGTTTGTTGGGAGATTCATACAGTGTATCGGTTACTACAATGGCACGTGGTTTGTTGGGAGACTCATACATACAGTGTATCGGTTACTACAATGGAACGTGGTTTGTTGGGAGACTCATACATCAAGTGTATCGGTTACTACAATGGAACGTGGTGTGTTGGGAGACTCATAGGGTTTATCGGTTACTACAATGGAACGTGGTGTTTTGGGAGACTCATACAGTGTATCGGTTACTACAATGGAACGTGGTGTTTTGACAGACTCATACAGTGTATCGGTTACTACAATGGAACGTCATTTGTTGGGAGACTGATACAGTGTATCGGTTACTACAATGGAACATGGTGTGTTGGGAGATTCATACAGTGTATCGGTTACTACAATGGAACGTGGTGTGGTGGGAAACTCATACAGTGTATCGGTTACTACAATGGAACGTGGTTTGTTGGGAGACTCATACAGTGTATCGGTTACTACAATGGAACGTGGTGTGTTGGGAGACTCATACAGTGTATCGGTTACTACAATGGAACGTGGTTTGTTGGTAGACTCATACAGTGTATCGGTTACTATAATGGAACGTGGTTTGTTGGGAGACTCATACAGTGTATCGGTTACTACAATGGATCGTGGTGAGGTTGGGAGACTCATAGAGTGTATCGGTTAATAAAATGGAATGCGGTGTGTTGGGAGACTCATACATACAGTGTATCGGTTACTACAATGGAACGTGGTTTGTTGGGAGACTCATACATACAGTCTATCGGTTACTACAATGGAACGTGGTGTGTTGGGAGACTCAAACATACAGTGTATCGGTTACTACAATGGAACGTGGTTTGTTGGGAGACTCATACAGTGTATCGGTTACCACAATGTAACGTGGTGTGTTGGGAGACTCATACATACAGTGTATCGGTTACTACAATGGAACGTGGTGTGTTGGGAGACTCATACAGTGTATCGGTTACTACAATGGAACGTCGTTTGTTGGGAGACTCATACAGTGTATCGGTTACTACAATGGAACGTGGTGTGTTGGGAGACTCATACATACAGTGTATCGGTTACTACAATGGAACGTGGTTTGTTGGGAGACTCATACAGTGTATCGGTTACTACAATGGAACGTGGTTTGTTGGGATACTCCTACTGTGTATCGGTTACTACAATGGAACGTGGTGTGTTGGGAGACTCATAGAGTGTATCGGTTATTACAATGGAACGCGGTGTGTTGGGAGACTCATACATACAGTGTATCGGTTACTACAATGGAACGTGGTTTGTTGGGAGACTCATACATACAGTGTATCGGTTACTACAATGGAACGTGGTTTGTTGGGAGACACATACAGTGTATCGGTTACTACAATGGAACGTGGTTTGTTGGGAGAATCATACATACCGTGTATCGGTTACTACAATGTAACGTGGTTTGTTGGGAGATTCATACATACAGTGTATCGATTACTACAATGGAACGTGGTTTGTTGGGAGACTCATACAGTGTATCGGTTACTACAATGGAACGTGGTTTGTTGGGAGATTCATATAGTGTATCCGTTACTACAATGGAACGTGGTGTGTTGGGAGACTCATACATACAGTGTGTCGGTTACTACAATGGAACGTGGTTTGTTGGGAGACTCATACAGTGTATGGAACGTGATTTGTTGGGAGACTCATACAGTGTATCGGTTACTACAATGGCACGTGGTTTGTTGGGAGACTCATACATACAGTGTATCGGTTACAACAATAGAACGTGGTTTGTTGGGAGACTCATACAGTGTATCGGTTACTACAATGAACGTGGTGTGTTGTGAGACTCATAAAGTGTATAGGTTACTACAATGGAACGTGGTTTGTTGGGAGACTCATACAGTGTTTCGGTTACTACAATGGAACGTGGTTTGTTGGGACACTCATACAGTGTATCGGTACTACAATAGAAAGTGGTTTGCTGGGAGACTCAAACAGTGTATCGGTTACTACAATGGAACATGGTGTGTTGTGAGACTCATATAGTGTATCGGTTATTACAATGGAACGTGGTGTGTTGGGAGACTCATACATACAGTGTATCGGTTACTACAATGGAATGTGGTGTGTTGACAGACTCATACAGTGTATCGGTTACAACAATTGAACGTCGTTTGTTGGGAGACTCATAAAATGTATCGGTTACTACAATGGAACGTGGTGTGCTGGGAGACTCATACAGTGTATCGGTTACTACAATGGAACGTGGTGTGTTGGGAAACTCATACAGTGTATCGGTTACTACAATGAAACGTGGTGTGTTGGGAGACTCGTACAGTGTATCGGTTACTACAATGGAACGTGTTTTGTTGGGAAACTCATACAGTGTATCGGTTACTACAATGGAACGTGGTGTGTTGGGAAACTCATACAGTGTATCGGTTACTACAATGAAACGTGGTGTGTTGGGAGACTCGTACAGTGTATCGGTTACTACAATGGAACGTGTTTTGTTGGGAAACTCATACAGTGTATCGGTTACTACAATGGAACGTGGTGTGTTGGGAAACTCATACAGTGTATCGGTTACTACAATGGAACGTGGTGTGTTGGGAGACTCATACAGTGTATCGGTTACTACAATGGAACGTGGTTTGTTGGGAGACTCATACAGTGTATCGGTTACTACAATGGAACGTGGTGTGTTGGGAGACTCATACAGTTTATCGGTTACTACAATGGAACGTGGTGTGTTGGGAGACTCATACAGTGTATCGGTTACTACAATGGCACGTGGTTTGTTGGGAGACTCATACATACAGTGTATCGGTTACTACAATGGAACGTGGTTTGTTGGGAGATTCATACAGTGTATCGGTTACTACAATGGAACGTGGTGTGTTGTGAGACTCATACAGTGTATAGGTTACTACAATGGAACGTGGTTTGTTGAGAGACTCATACAGTGTATCGGTTACTACAATGGAACGTGGTTTGTTGGGACACTCATACAGTGTATCGGTACTACAATGGAACGTGGTTTGTTGGGAGACTCAAACAGTGTATCGGTTACTACAATGGAACATGGTGTGTTGTGAGACTCATACAGTGTATCGGTTACTACAATTTAACGTGGTGTGTTGGGAGACTCATAGAGTGTATCGGTTAATACAATGGAACGCGGTGTGTTGGGAGACTCATACATACAGTGTATCGGTTACTACAATGGAACGTGGTTTGTTGGGAGACTCATACATACAGTGTATCGGTTACTACAATGGAACGTGGTTTGTTGGTAGACACATACAGTGTAACGGTTACTACAATGGAACGTGGTTTGTTGGGAGAATCATACATACCGTGTATCGGTTACTACAATGTAACGTGGTTTGTTGGGAGACTCATACATACAGTGTATCGATTACTACAATGGAACGTGGTTTGTTGGGAGACTCATACAGTGTATCGGTTACTACAATGGAACGTGGTTTGTTGGGAGACTCATACAGTGTATCGGTTACTACAATGGAACGTGGTTTGTTGGGAGATTCATATAGTGTATCCGTTACTACAATGGAACGTGGTGTGTTGGGAGACTCATACATACAGTGTATCGGTTACTACAATGGAACGTGGTTTGTTGGGAGACTCATACAGTGTATCGGTTACTACAATGGAACGTGATTTGTTGGGAGACTCATATAGTGTATCGGTTACTACAATGGAACGTGGTTTGTTCGGAGACTCATACAGTGTGTCGGTTATTACAATGGAACGTGGTGTGTTGGGAGAGTCATACATACAGTGGATCGGTTACTACAATGGAACGTGGTGTGTTGGGAGACTCATACAGTGTATCGGTTACTACAATGGCACGTGGTTTGTTGGGAGACTCATACAGTGTATCGGTTATTACAATGGAATGTGGTTTGTTGGGAGATTCATACAGTGTATCGGTTACTACAATGACACGTGATTTGTTGGGAGACTCATACAGTGTATCGGTTACTACAATGAACGTGGTGTGTTGTGAGACTCATAAAGTGTATAGGTTACTACAATGGAACGTGGTTTGTTGGGAGACTCATACTGTGTGTCGGTTACTACAATGGAACGTGGTTTGTTGGGACACTCATACAGTGTATCGGTACTACAATGGAAAGTGGTTTGTTGGGAGACTCAAACAGTGTATCGGTTACTACAATGGAACATGGTGTGTTGTGAGACTCATATACTGTATCGGTTACTACAATGGAACGTGGTGTGTTGGGAGACTCATACATACAGTGTATCGGTTACTACAATGGAATGTGGTGTGTTGACAGACTCATACAATGTATCGGTTACAACAATTGAACGTCGTTTGTTGGGAGACTCATACAATGTATCGGTTACTACAATGGAACGTGGTGTGCTGGGAGACTCATACAGTGTATCGGTTACTACAATGGAACGTGGTGTGTTGGGAACCTCATACAGTGTATCGGTTACTACAATGAAACGTGGTGTGTTGGGAGACTCGTACAGTGTATCGGTTACTACAATGGAACGTGGTTTGTTGGGAAACTCATACAGTGTATCGGTTATTACAATGGAACGTTGTGTGTTGGGAGACTCATACATACAGTGGATCGGTTACTACCATGTAACGTGGTGTGTTGGGAGACTCATACAGTATATCGGTTACTACAATGCCACGTGGTTTGTTGGGAGACTCATACAGTGTATCGGTTATTACAATGGAATGTGGTTTGTTGGGAGATTCATACAGTGTATCGGTTACTACAATGGCACGTGGTGTGTTGGGAGACTCATACAGTGTATCGGTTACTACAATGGCACGTGGTTTGTTGGGAGACTCATAGAGTGTATCGGTTTCTACAATGGAACGTGGTTTGTTGGGAGACTCATACAGTGTATCGGTTACTACAATGGAACATGGTGTGTTGTGAGACTCATACATACAGTGTATCGGTTACTACAATGGAACGTGGTGTGTTGACAGACTCATACAGTGTATCGTTTACTACAATGGAACGTGGTGTGTTGGGAGACTCATACAGTGTATCGGTTACTAAAATGGAACGTGGTGTGTTGGGAGACTCATAAATACAGTGTATCTGTTACTACAGTGGAACGTGGTGTGTTGACACACTCATACAGTGTATCGGTTACTACAATGGAACGTCGATTGTTGGGAGACTCAAACAGTGTATCGGTTACTACAATGGAACGTGGTGTGTTGGGAGACTCATACAGTGTATCGGTTACTACAATGGAACGTGGTGTGTTGGGAGACTCATGCAGTGTATCGGTTACTACAATGGAACGTGGTGTGTTGGGAGACTCATACAGTGTATCGGTTACTAAAATGAAACGTGGTGTGTTGGGAGACTCATACAGTGTATCGGTTACTACAATGGAACGTGGTTTGTTGGGAGACTCCTACTTTGTATCGGTTACTACAATGGAACGTGGTGTGTTGGGAGACTCATAGAGTGTATCGGTTAATACAATGGAACGCGGTGTGTTGGGAGACTCATACATTCAGTGTATCGGTTACTACAATGGAACGTGGTTTGTTGGGAGACTCACATACAGTGTATCGGTTACTACAATGGAACGTGGTGTGTTGGGAGACTCATACAGTGTATCGGTTACTACAATGGAACGTGGTGTGTTGGGAGACTCATACAGTGTATCGGTTACTACAATGGAACGTGGTGTGTTGGGAGACTCATACAGTGTATCGGTTACTACAATGGAACGTGGTGTGTTGGGAGACTCATACAGTGTATCGGTTACTACAATGGAACGTGGTGTGTTGGGAGACTCATACATACAGTGTATCGGTTACTACAATGGAACGTGGTTTGTTGGGAGACTCATACAGTGTATCGGTTACTACAATGGAACGTGGTTTGTTGGGAGACTCATACAGTGTATCGGTTACTACAATGGAACGTGGTGTGTTGGGAGAATCATACATACAGTGTATCGGTTACTACAATGGAACGTGGTTTGTTGGGAGACTCATATAGTGTATCGGTTACTACAATGGAACGTGGTTTGTTGGGAGACTCATACAGTGTATCGGTTACTACAATGGAACGTGGTTTGTTGGGAGACTCATACAGTGTATCGGTTACTACAATGGAACGTGGTGTGTTGGGAGACTCATACATACAGTTGATCGGTTACTACAATGGAACGTGGTGTGTTGGGAGACTCATACAGTGTATCGGTTACTACAATGGCACGTGGTTTGTTGGGAGACTCATACATACAGTGTATCGGTTACTACAATGGAACGTGGTTTGTTGAGAGACTCATACAGTGTATCGGTTACTACAATGGAACGTGGTTTGTTGGGACACTCATACAGTGTATCGGTACTACAATGGAACGTGGTTTGTTGGGAGACTCAAACAGTGTATCGGTTACTACAATGGAACATGGTGTGTTGTGAGACTCATACAGTGTATCGGTTACTACAATTTAACGTGGTGTGTTGGGAGACTATACATACAGTGTATCGGTTACTACAATGGAATGTGGTGTGTTGACAGACTCATACAGTGTATCGGTTACTACAATGGAACGTCGTTTGTTGGGAGACTCATACAATGTATCGGTTACTACAATGGAACTTGGTGTGCTGGGAGACTCATACAGTGTATCGGTTACTACAATGGAACGTGGTGTGTTGGGAGACTCATACAGTGTATCGGTTACTACAATGGAACGTGGTTTGTTGGGAGAATCATACAGTGTATCGGTTACTACAATGGCACGTGGTTTGTTGGGAGACTCATACATACAGTGTATCGGTTACTACAATGGAACGTGGTTTGTTGGGAGATTCATACAGTGTATCGGTTACTACAATGGCACGTGGTTTGTTGGGAGACTCATACATACAGTGTATCGGTTACTACAATGGAACGTGGTGTGTTGGGAAACTCATAGAGTGTATCGGTTACTACAATGGAACGTGGTGTGTTGGGAGACTCATACAGTGTATCGGTTACTACAATGGAACGTGGTGTGTTGGGAGACTCATACAGTGTATCGGTTACTACAATGGAACGTGGTTTGTTGGGAGACTCATACATTGTATCGGTTACTACAATGGAACGTGGTTTGTTGGGACACTCATACAGTGTATCGGTTACTACAATGGAACGTGGTTTGTTGGGAGACTCATACAGTGTATCGGTTACTACAATGGAACGTG
>JABXNX010001008.1:0-13938 GCA_014843695.1 Archivesica marissinica
GGACATAGAAAACGCACATATCCCCCAAAATATATACTAGAGGACATAGAAAACGTTTACATGAAAAACAATAACTATATAAATACATAGTTTTAAACATTTTGGAATATTTTTAATTGTTCAGTTTGTGTTTTCTAATAAAGATGTGATACATCTTTGATGGAATCCTTCGTATTCGATTTCATGTAATAATAATCATACATGTATCTAGTATATAATGAGTAATATATGTGTGAGGGCGGGAGTAAGATTTTATTAATGATCTTGGACAGAGCTAATATTTTGATGACTGGTTTCAGAAATGTCGTATGAAAGTGTAGCTCCAATTACCCCGTAACTGCAGACATAATGTGCGTTTTACGTTTATTAACCTAAATAATAACTAGGAAATAACACCCGGATAGATGCAAACTCCGATATATGTAAACTTCTGCGTGGTATTTGACACAAGAACAAACCAGGGGAACGCACTCCGATATATGTAAACTTCTGCGTGGTATTTGACACAAGAACAAACCAGGAGAACGCACTCCGATATATGTAAACTTCTGTGTGGTATTTGACACAAGAACAAACCAGGGGAACGCACTCCTATATATGTAAACTTCTGCGTGGTATTTGACACAAGAACAAACCAGGAGAACGCACTCCGATATATGTAAACTTCTGCATGGTAGTTGACACAAGAACAAACCAGAGGAACGCACTCCGATATATGTAAACTTCTGCGTGGTATTTGATACAAGAACAAACCAGGGGAACGCACTCGGAGATATCGAAACGCCGGTGATGGTATTTGACACAAGAACAAATCAGGGGAACGCATTCCGATATATGTAAACTTCTGCATGGTAGTTGACACAAGAACAAACCAGGGGAACGCACTCCGATATATGTAAACTTCTACGATGGTATTTGACACAAGAACAAATCAGAGGAACGCACTCCGATATATGTAAACTTCTGCGATGGTATTTGACACAAGAACAAACCAGGGGAACGCACTCCGATATATGTAAACTTCTGCGTGGTAGTTGACACAAGTACAAACCAGGGGAACGCACTCGGAGATATCCAAACGCCGGTGATGGTATTTGACACAAGAACAAATCAGGGAACGCACTCCGATATATGTAAACGTCTGCGTGGTAGTTGACACAAGAACAAACCAGGGGAACGCACTCCGATATATGTAAACTTCAGCGATAGTATTTGACACAAGAACAAACCAGGGGAACGCACTCCGATATATGTAAACATCTGCGTGGTATTTGACACAAGAACAAACCAGGGGAACGCACTCCGATATATGTATACTTCTGTGTGGTAGTTGACACAAGAACAAACCAGGGGAACGCACTCCGATATATGTAAACTTCTGCGTGGTAGTTGACACAGGAACATACCAGAGGATATCACTCGTATAGATGCAAACTCCTGTGATGGTATATTTGACACAAGAACATACCAGAGGATAGCACTCGGATAGATGCAAACTCCTGTGGTGGTATATTTGACACATGAACAAACCAGAGGATAGCATTCGGATAGATGCAAACTCCCGTGCTGGTATATTTGACACAAGTAACAAACCAGAGGATAGCAATCGGATAGATGCAAACTCCTGTGATGGTATATTTGACACAAGAACAAACCAGAGGATAGCACTCGGTGGATGCAAACTCATGTGATGGTATATTTGACACAAGAACACCCCAGAGGATAGCACTCGGGTGGATGCAAACTCCTGTGATGGTATATTTGACACAAGAACATCCCAGAGGATAGTACTCGGGTGGATGCAAACTCCTGTGATGGTATATTTGACACAAGAACACCCCAGAGGATATCACTCGGATAGATGCAAACTCCCGTGATGGTATATTTGACACAAGAACACCCCAGAGGATATCACTCGGATAGATGCAAACTCCTGTGATGGTATATTTGACACAAGAACACCCCAGAGGATATCACTCGGATAGATGCAAACTCCCGTGATGGTATATTTGACACAAGAACACCCCAGAGGATATCACTCGGATAGATGCAAACTCCCGTGATGGTATATTTGACACAAGAACATCCCAGAGGATAGCACTCGGGTGGATGCAATGTTCTGTGATGGCATATTTGACACAAGAACAACCCAGAGGATAGCATTCGGATAGATGCAAACTCCTGTGATGGTATATTTGACACAGGAACATCCCAGAGGATAGCACTCGGGTGGATGCAATGTTCTGTGATGGTACGGTTTCGGATTTATATCACACTCGAATCACTTCCTCCGAGACCAACCCTCTTTATTATCCACACAGTTTAATCAAAATCCACCAACACTTTTTTTAGTTATGCTGTACAGAGACATACTTACATACATACGGACATACGCAGTCAAACATACTGAATTACCCCTGTTCGTTCCGAACGACAGATGTTAACTAGGAGCAAATATACATACAGTCAGACATGTGTTAGTGGTAAACTCCATTAAGCAACCAACCTGTATTAAGTCAGACATGTGTTAGTGATAAACTCCATTAAGCAACCAACCTGTATCAAATCAGATATGTGTTAGTTGTAAACTCCACTAAGCAACCAACCTGTATTAAGTCAGACATGTGTTAGTGATAAACTCCATTATGCAACCAACCTGTATCAAGTCAGACATGTGTTAGTGATAAACTCCATTAAGCAACAAACCTGTATCAAGTCAGATATGTGTTAGTTGTAAACTCCACTAAGCAACCAACCTGTATTAAGTCCGACATGTGTTAGTTGTAAACTCCATTAAGCAACAAACCTGTATCAAGTCAGATATGTGTTAGTTGTAAACTCCACTAAGCAACCGACCTGTATTAAGTCAGATATGTGTTAGTTGTAAACTCCACTAAGCAACCAACCTGTATTAAGTCAGACATGTGTTAGTTGTAAACTCCATTAAGCAACCAACCAGTATTAAGTCAGACATGTGTTAGTGGTAAACTCCATTAAGCAACCAACCTGTATTAAGTCAGATATGTGTTAGTTGTAAACTCCACTAAGCAACCAAGCTGTATCAAGTCAGACATGTGTTAGTGGTAGACTCCATTAAGCAACCAACCTGTATTAAGTCAGACATGTGTTAGTGGTAAACTCCACTAAGCAACCAACCTGTAATAAGTCAGACATGTGTTAGTTGTAAACTGCATTAAGCAACCAACCTGTATTAAGTCTGATATGTGTTAGTTGTAAACTCCACTAAGCAACCAACCTGTATTAAATCAGACATGTGTTAGTGGTAAACTGTATTAAGCAACCAAGCTGTATCAAGTCAGACATGTGTTAGTGGTAAACTCCATTAAGCAACCAACCTGTATTAAGTCAGACATGTGTTAGTTGTAAACTCCATTAAGCAACCAACCTGTATTAAGTCAAACATGTGTTAGTGGTAAACTCCATTAAGCAACCAAGCTGTAAAAAGCAGCAAGTTTCCAGATTCCCAATATGTTGTTTTATTATACATTTGACCTCTATTAAGCAGGCACATGTCCTAAGCAGCCACTTTCTGTGATTCCATTGTCTGGTTGCTTAAGACAGGTTTGACTGTACACGGCAACGCAAATATAAACACTATATATGAGCATAAAAAACACGAACAACCCAATACATCACCGGCATTGATTCTGCTGTGGTTTTATACATATGTTTATCTATGCTCGCCTCCATCGAGGCATCTGGGTGAGTGATTCGTCTTAGATGATTATATCCGATCTAAGTTGCTTAGCCTACTGTTGCTATACATCAGGATGTGTCATATTCTTCGCAGGGTGTTCTGTGTTGCCTCTTTCCAACGGGTCCATTTTAGGGTCACACCCCTCACTGTTGGTCATCCTGCAGCAGCATATAAAACGGATCTGACAGTTAGACAGCTGGTTCGATCCCCCGTCTGACCCTAATAAAATTAACAGTCTTTCAGATGGGACGTTAAACCGAGGTCTCGTGTCGGTGCTTTACATCGTGCACGTAAAAGAACCAGATGATATTCTGTTCTGGAATGGGTCTCTTTCTGTATCATTGCAATATCCTCCAAAAATCTAAATAACTAATCTCTTCAGGAGGCGTCGCTCATATGGGCAACCGGTAGCGACGATAAATAAACGTAAAACACACACAGACAGCTGGTCACTCCAAGGTCTGTTCATACCTCCACCACTTCCGTAAAACAGCGCTGGTGAAGCGTGTGTCCATTGCCACAAGTTCGACAAGCAGAAGATCCCAGTAGTCTACGCTGTTGCTGCGGGGTGTGCCCCGATGGCAACGTGCACGCCGTGAGGTCACGCGGCCGGGTCGGCATTGATTTAGCTCCTGAAATGTTGGTAATTGATCACATTCCTGGAATGCTAAGGGAGATAATTCCACTATTGTGACTCAGGAGATTGAAAGGAGTTGCTTCCCTATTGCTGTCCGTTCTTATGGAATACTAACAGTGCTTGTGTATCTAACATTATACGTTCATGAACTCATGATTAAAGTGGATAGTTTTGATTTAATTAATAAGTTTAAACTTTATTTATTTTACAACAATTTTAATCACTCATAATTTTAACAACTTATATTAATCACTCTCGTTGGCACGAATGAAAGCGTATATGTGGTCATTTGTGTGGGAGGAAACCGGAGTACCCGGAGAAAACCCACCTGTCCGATCTGGCGACCACTGTACCATCTCACATACTTCCGGGTCCAAGGATCGAACCCGGGTTGCATTGGTGAAAAGCGAGCGCGCTAACCACTGCGCTAATCGGACAGCCATTTAATTAATAATGAGTTAATCACAATTTTAATGGGAATAATGTATAGAACTTAGAACTCAAGTACATGTACAAGAATTATAAATAGAAAAAATACACAAGAAAAATATACAGAAAGAAATCATGTACAATCAGGTACGGTAGAAAGAAATCATGTACATTGAAATCAGGTACGGTAGAAAGAAATCATGGACATTGAAATCAGGTACGGTAGAAAGAAATCATGTACATTGAAATCAGGTACGGTAGAAAGAAATCATGGACATTGAAATCAGGTACGGTAGAAAGAAATCATGTACATTGAAATCAGGTACGGTAGAAAGAAATCATGGACATTGAAATCAGGTACGGTAGAAAGAAATCATGTACATTGAAATCAGGTACGGTAGAAAGAAATCATGGACATTGAAATCAGGTACGGTAGAAAGAAATCATGTACATTGAAATCAGGTACGGTAGAAAGAAATCATGGACATTGAAATCAGGTACGGTAGAAAGAAATCATGTACATTGAAATCAGGTACGGTAGAAAGAAATCATGGACATTGAAATCAGGTACGGTAGAAAGAAATCATGGACATTGAAATCAGGTACGGTAGAAAGAAATCATGTACATTGAAATCAGGTACGGTAGAAAGAAATCATGGACATTGAAATCAGGTACGGTAGAAAGAAATCATGTACATTGAAATCAGGTACAGTAGAAAGAAATCATGTACATTGAAATCAGGTACGGTAGAAAGAAATCATGTACATTGAAATCAGGTATGGTAGAAAGAAATCATGTACATTGAAATCAGGTACGGTAGAAAGAAATCATGGACATTGAAATCAGGTACGGTAGAAAGAAATCATGTACATTGAAATCAGGTACGGTAGAAAGAAATCATGTACATTGAAATCAGGTACGGTAGAAAGAAATCATGGACATTGAAATCAGGTACGGTAGAAAGAAATCATGTACATTGAAATCAGGTACGGTAGAAAGAATCATGGACATTGAAATCAGGTACGGTAGAAAGAAATCATGTACATTGAAATCAGGTACGGTAGAAAGAAATCATGGACATTGAAATCAGGTACGGTAGAAAGAAATCATGTACATTGAAATCAGGTACGGTAGAAAGAAATCATGTACATTGAAATCAGGTACGGTAGAAAGAAATCATGGACATTGAAATCAGGTACGGTAGAAAGAAATCATGTACATTGAAATCAGGTACGGTAGAAAGAAATCATGGACATTGAAATCAGGTACGGTAGAAAGAAATCATGTACATTGAAATCAGGTACGGTAGAAAGAAATCATGGACATTGAAATCAGGTACGGTAGAAAGAATCATGTACATTGAAATCAGGTACGGTAGAAAGAAATCATGTACATTGAAATCAGGTACGGTAGAAAGAAATCATGTACATTGAAATCAGGTACGGTAGAAAGAAATCATGTACATTGAAATCAGGTACGGTAGAAAGAAATCATGTACATTGAAATCAGGTACGATAGAAAGAAATCATGCACAGATAAATCAGGTACGGTTGAAGGAAATCATGTACATAGAAATCAGGTACGGTAGAAAGAAATCATGTACATAGAAATAATGTACAGTAGAAAGAAATCATGTACATAGAAATCAGGTACGGTAGAAAGAAATCATGTACATAGAAATAATGTACAGTAGAAAGAAATCATGTACATAGAAATCAGGTACGGTTGAAAGAAATCATGTACATAGAAATAATGGACAGTAGAAAGAAACCATGTACATAGAAACCAGGTACGGTAGAAATAAATCATGTACATAGAAATAATGGACAGTAGAAAGAAACCATGTACATAGAAATCAGGTACGGTAGAAAGAAATCATGTACATTGAAATCAGGTACGGTAGAAAGAAATCATGTACATTGAAATCAGGTACGGTAGAAAGAAATCATGGACATTGAAATCAGGTACGGTAGAAAGAAATCATGTACATTGAAATCAGGTACGGTAGAAAGAAATCATGGACATTGAAATCAGGTACGGTAGAAAGAAATCATGTACATTGAAATCAGGTACGGTAGAAAGAAATCATGTACATTGAAATCAGGTACGATAGAAAGAAATCATGCACAGATAAATCAGGTACGGTTGAAGGAAATCATGTACATAGAAATCAGGTACGGTAGAAAGAAATCATGTACATAGAAATAATGTAAAGTAGAAAGAAATCATGTACATAGAAATCAGGTACGGTAGAAAGAAATCATGTACATAGAAATAATGTACAGTAGAAAGAAATCATGTACATAGAAATCAGGTACGGTTGAAAGAAATCATGTACATAGAAATAATGGACAGTAGAAAGAAACCATGTACATAGAAACCAGGTACGGTAGAAATAAATCATGTACATAGAAATAATGTACAGTAGAAAGAAATCATGTACATATAAATCATGTACGGTAGAAAGAAATCATGTACATAGAAATAATGTACAGTAGAAAGAAATAATGTACATATAAATAATGTACAGTAGAAAGAAATCATGTACATAGAAAGCATGTACGGTAGAAAGAAATAATGTACATAGAAATCATTTACATAGAGATCAAGTTCCGTAGAAAGAAATCATGTACATAGAAATCATGTACATAGAGATCAAGTTCCGTAGAAAGAAATCATGTACATAGCAATCAGGTACGGTTAAAATAAATCATGTACATAGAAATCATGTACGGTAGAAAGAAATCATGTACATGGAAATCACGTACTGTAGAAAGAAATAATGTACATAGAAATCAAGTTCCGTAGAAAGAAATAATGTACATAGAAATCAAGTTCCGTAGAAAGAAATCATGTACATAGAAATCAGGTACTGTTAAAAGAAATCATGTACATAGAAATCATGTACATAGAGATCAGATACGGTAGAAAGAAATCATGTACATAGAAATCAGGTATGTATGTGAATTACTTTCTCAGTATTTTATAATCAATCAGAACATAGATTCTGGTTGACCTATGCATACTTTAAAGGGTTATCAATATAGTACATCCGTATTGTAATAGTGGGTACACTGTTACGGTTCACAAAATAGGTTTTCCGGATTCGTTGTGAACTTTTTATCAGATTGCATGCATAGTATGCATTATCGTCATTGTAAAATGCTGATATCTTAGGACGAAAGCTTATAACTAGAACACATGGTATATTTAATAACCCTTTATACAATACCACTTACGTGGTGGGAGGAGGGGGAGGGGGGCGTATCCGGAAACTAGTTTTATTTAAATGTAAATTTGGGGAGGGCCGTAACTAATGTTGTTCAAACTTGTGGCCCAACCCAGTTGCTTCAACATATAATGACAATCCTTGAGCAAACAATGCCACGAATCATGCATTATGGATAGTTATACAAGTTTGTTCATTTGTTTTGTATTGTACACTGTATATATAGAATGCAATACAATATGATTAAACTAAATTTAAATGTAAATGTATGCAAAAAATAATAATGTTCGTTTATAGTGTCTAACCAGTTGAAAAGGGCAAGTCATTTCTGACTTATGAGACACCTCTTATGAACATAAGAATGAACGATATAAACGGATCATATCCTTGTTGGCGAGGCACCACCAGTAAGCATGGTTCACCAACCAGTCATTTTAGGAATGAACACCTGACGAGGTTAAACCCTTTCCACTAGTTTAATCATATTGTATTGCATTCTATATATACAGTGTACAATACAAAACAAATGAACAAACTTGTATAACTATCCATAATGCATGATTCGTGGCATTGTTTGCTCAGGATTGTCATTATATGTTGAAGCAAATGGGTTGGGCCACAAGTTTTAACAACATTAGTTACGGCCCTCCCCAAAAGACTAGATTGTAATTAACAAAGAGACTGAATACAAGAGTTGTGCTAGTACTTTAGTAAATTAAATGATACTAATAGAAAAAGGGGAAAATGATTAAGAGAATAAGCAACATTTTATATAATAAGAATTTAGAAACAAATAACAACAATAAACAAACTGTAATAGCTACTCCAATCAAGTGTCCCACCATACAACGTTACCCAGCCAGCCACACCCGTCACCACACCCTAACATAGATCGTCACAAGAGAACAGCCTATATATATATATATACAGATCATGTGGTTATTTGCTCGAAGCGTTTAGTCGTTTTAATATATGTTTGAACTTGTGTGAAAATATATTCATTTTCATTGTCCGCTAAATTTTCGAAGCCTAACAGTAGTTTCCTCTACGTATGTGAACGCCTTAACCACTAGGCCACATAGACGGCACGTTGTGCAAAATGCACAACTATTTGCACGAACTATTTATTATTGTCATATATAAATTATAGTACTGTAGTACATGAATACAGTAGTCTATTTCTAAATATGGCCATTTGTTTACCATGTAATATCTATATATGTGCCTTGTGCATAATCGTCTGCTATCATTTTCGCGCTTAAGTTATCAGTTCTCTTTTCGCGCGTAAATGACTAAATATGTTGTGCCTCTGGTGTTGATTTATTGGGACATAGTTTGCAGGTGGTGTCGCAAACTCTCCTTTTTCTTCTCGTAATAATATGTCTCGGTTGCTACGGCTCTTACCAGGGTCTATCCTATTGTAGACTCGCTGGAGTTGTCTAGGGGGTTTCTTCGTTATTATATGTATTAATGATAACTCAACACAGTATTACATTTCTTCTATATAATATCTTGTTTAAATTGGCATCAGAAATATCCATATATATATAATCAGTGATCTATATATATATACATCGTATCATTAAAAGCTTATTTAACAATCCATTTGTGTGAGCCGACTATGCGCTTACACAGTATATTTAACATCCAATCTTTCTAATCCGTCATTACTCAATATCACTATAATCTAATCACTGTTTCTGATTAGATTAACTTTTAATCACCTGGTATGGTTCGCCGAAACTCTATGTTTCTTCTGTGGCTGAACAATTTAATTATTCGACAAATCTTTATAAGTTATATTTCTTATAATGTCAATAATATCTAAGTATCATAAATACAGTTTATATGTTCTATATACTAGATTGAGATCACGACCTTTCTCGCTCCTGGAGTTAGGCTCTAGTGTGTCTGATCTAAGTTAATAAAATCCATTTCTTATATACATAATTGAATCAGTGTATATATGATATAACAATTCCTAAAACATCTGTTATTCCTAAACATCTGTTATGTTATCTAATATTACACCATCAAACCAGTTCGGTGCCTTTGTATTACATAACTGGACACCTGCAACCACGGCCTTGTTATCTAATATTACACCATCAAACCAGTTCGGTGCCTTTGTATTACATAACTGGACACCTGCAACCACGGCCTTGATAAACTGAGATTAGGCCTAACATCTTAAGTCATTTCCCGCGCGAAGCGAGATTGATAATTTTAGGCGCGAAAATAATATTAGATGATTATGCATAAAACAACATATATATATATTACATGGTAAACATTTGGCCATATATAGAAACAGTTTAATGTATTTATATAATACATTACTATTTATATATAACAATAATAAATATTTCGTGCAAATTGGGGTTTTGCACAATCCTCCCTACCCGGGGAGAAGTTTGACATCGCCCGCTATCGGCCGATTTACAAATCTTCATTCCTTTGAATATACAGTAGAAAACAATCATAATATCAATACATCATATGTCCTAAAATAGCATTTCTTTCGCTAGGTACCAACATTCTAATCATAGAGGCAATAACTATTTACTGAACAACTGAAATAATACCAAGTACATTTTCTAAGTCAAACATCACAGTCATTGAACTCTACTGAGAAAGTCTGCTAGAACATTTTGAGTCCCTTTGATATGTTTAATGGTCAGATTAAATTCTGAGAGACACAGTGCCCATCTTAAGAGGCGTTGATTGGACGTTTTCGACCTACTTAACCATACAAGGGGATTATGATCTGAATTAATTATTGTTTTGCTTGTGCTTACATATATGCGAAAATGTTCGATACCGGCCACTATAGCTAATAATTCCTTTTCTATTGTAGAGTAGTTTTTCTCTCGTGGAATAAGTTTTCGGGAATAAAATGCTACTGGGTGTGGTACTTGGTCAACGGTCTGAGTCAGTACAGCCGAAATTCCCAAATCGGAAGCATCAGTATAGAGTTCGAACTCTTGGTTAAAGTCAGGGGCCTTCAGTATGGGTTTATTGGTTAAAGCTTTCTTTAAGGATTCGAAAGCAAGTTGATGTTTATCGCTCCACTGAGTTATGATGTTCCCTGATCGCTTGCCCTTTAATAAGTCAGTCAGGGGAGCGGCGATCTCAGCGAACTGGGGAATGAATTTCCTGTAAAATCCTACTGATCCCAGATATCCTCGTAATTGTTTCTTGGTCTGTGGGGGAGAGATATTACTAATACACTCAACCTTGCTGGAAATTGGTTTGATTTTTCCCGACCCTAATTCATGTCCCAAGTACTTGACTGTTCCAGACCCAATTTTACACTTCTTCGGATTCAAAGTAACACCACTATCCTCTAGTCTATGAAATGTCCAATCCAAGTGATTTATGTGCTGTGACCATAAATTGGATCGAACAGCAATATCATCCAGATATGCGTCGGCAAATCTATCACGGATGGGTTCTGTCGGGGATTGAGCGATTATCTCGTTTATGGCCCTCTGGAAGGTAACTCCACCGTTTTTTAAACCAAATGGGAGAGTTAATGGTTCAAACAAGCCCCAGGGGGTTATGAACGCTGCAATTTCACTAGCTCGAGGGGTTAGCGGAATCTGCCAGTAACCTTTATTAAGATCTAAAATTGATATCAGACTCGAACCTGCGACCTGATCAATGAGATCGTCTAATCTCGGGATGGGGAAGGCTTCTCCTCGAGTCAGGTCATTAATTTTCCGATAATCAATACATGGTCGCCATTCTGAGTCTGATTTGCGTACCAATATTATGGGAGAGGCCCACTGGCTTCTGCTAGGGCGGATAATTCCTAACTCCAACATTTGATCTAGCTCAGTTTTTAATATTTGTTTCTTTTCTGGAGACATGCGGTAGTAAGGCTGGACTACGGGTGAAGCACCTTGCACATCAATATCATGGGTAACACCGTGGAAACGTCCCAGTTGTCCAGAGAATAAACGGGGGTAACGGTCAAATAACTGACTAATATCGTCCCTGTGGTCTGGGTTTAAATGACTGATATCCGGCCAGGTTTTCTTAGGTACAGATTCAAGAGGACTGCAAGGATCGAATTCTTTCTCAATGTCCGTAGGGGCTTGGTAATCTAATAGGGTAGGGTCTTGGGACTCATACACCGGACTACTATCAGCTAGAGCTGCACCCTCCTCCCTACCTGTCCAGGGCTTCAACTGGTTTACATGCATAACACGGTATTTTACTCTCTTATCAGGCATGTATATAATATAGGTATGCGACGCTACCTTTTCGTGTACCGGATACGGTCCCTGGAGGGCATTTTTCAGCTTATTACCTTTTAACGGTAATCGTACTAACACTAATTCACCACGCTGGAATACACGCATTTTCGCTTTCTTACTTCTGTCATACTTTGTTTTACGACCATCTGCGGCCTGTTGTGCATTCTCGCTGGCGTCACGTAACGCTTCAGCTAATCTATGACATAATTCTTGTACATAGTTATTTATGGGGATCCCTTCATCCCGCTCATTTCTAGCCCAGAGATCATAAGTGGAATCTAGATTATCTCTAGGTTCGCGCCCATATAGAAGGTAGAAGGGAGAATATCCTGTGCTAGAGTGCTCTGCACTTCTATATGCAAATAATAGCCAGGGTAGCATCTCATCCCAAGACGATAAAGAGTTCTCCCCAAGGATTCTAAGCATGGTTTTCAATGTACCATTATATTTCTCTATTGATCCGTTGGTTTGAGGCCTGTAACTCGTGCTAGTTAAGTGACGTATATCGTGCTCGGCTAGGAAGCGTGTGAATGTTTCAGCTATGAAAGCGCTTCCTCGGTCAGTCAACAGGGTCTGGGGTTTTCCATGTCGAGATATTATCTCGATCAGGGCTTTTTGTGCATTAACAGCTGTCGCTGCGGCGCATGGGAAAGATTCCGTATATTTAGTGGCATGATCAATAAAATTCAAGATATACTGGTTCCCATTTATAGTTTTCTTCATGGGTCCAACGAAATCAGCGGATATAAATTTGAATGGTTGGGATATAATGGGCAGGGGTTTCAATGGGGCTACAGTGGCTTTCTGTCCCTTACCCGCTCTCTGGCACGGCCCACAGCTATGGCAGAATCGTTTAACATCTGCGCGGATTCCCGGCCAAAAGAAGCGGCGCTTAATGCGCTTCAGGGTCTTACTAGGTCCCTGGTGTCCCGTACTTAAACTGTCATGGGCGAGTCCCGTTATATGATCACGGAATCCCCGTGGAACTACCACCTGATCATATATTTTCCAGGGTCGAACTTTGGACGTGTCTTGAGGTTGTTCTCTCCTCATAAGTAGTCGGGGTTCGAGCTGGATGTAATATCCTTGCCGAATAGGTGTTCCTTCTTGAGCCATTTCCCAGAGGGGTGCTAAGGTCGGGTCATTATTCTGTTCTTGCAATAATTTATCAGGACTCAAATCGTCAATAGAGGGAATATTTTGGGGTTTAACTGTACTGGCTTTCTCAGAGGGGGAATTGATCTCAATTGTATTCCGAAAAGGTAAGACATTGTGATTTGTATCGGTCGTGTTTTCTGAGTCTGGGTTGGACGTGACAATTTCATCAAACGGGATAATTTTCTTATTTGAGCGTGTAACCACGCCACAGGTAATCAAATCAGTGACAGGGGCAGTTTCACAGTCGTTACCTATTATAAGATCCACCCCCGCGGTGCATCTGTGTTTTAATACAGCCACCTTCAATGTTCCTTGGTATATTGGACAATCGACGCTAATCTTTGCTATCGGATAATTACCAGGGATATAATTGACACCGCGGATTGTTACCCGTTCACCTGTGTATTCTAAATGATCAGCGGTCTGATCAGTAGCCGACAATAAACTAATTGTCGCACCTGAATCTCTCAAATACGTCACTTGTGCGGTGTTATTATTTATGCG
>JABXNX010001009.1:0-13937 GCA_014843695.1 Archivesica marissinica
TGTGTACTGCGTATTATAGAACAAGAATCCATTCGCAACCATGAATGTGTACTGCGTATTATAGAACAAGAATACATTCCCAACCATGGCTTTGTACTGCGTATCATAGAACAAGAATCCATTCTCAACCATGGCTGTGTACTGCGTATTATAGAACAATAATCCCTTCTAAACCATGGCTGTGTACTGCGTATTATAGAACAATAATCATTTCTCAACCATGGCTGTGTACTGCGTATTATAGAACAAGAATACATGCTCAACCATGGTTGTGTACTGCGTATTATAGAACAATAATCCCTTCTCAACCATGGCTGTGTACTGCGCATTATAGAACAGGAATACATTCTCAACCAAGGCTGTGTACTGCGCATGATAGAACAAGAATCCATTCTCAACCATGGATGTGTACTGCGTATTATAGAACAAGAATACATTCCCAACCATGGCTTTGTACTGCGTATCATAGAACAAGAATCCATTCTCAACCATGGTTGTGTACTGCATATTATAGTCAAAGAATACGTTCTCAACCATGGCTGTATACTGCGTATAATAGACAAGGAATCAGATCTCAACCATGGCTTTGTAATGTGTAATATAGAACAATACTCCCTTCTCAACAATGGCTGTGTACTGCGTATTATAGAACAAGATTCCATTCTCAACCATGGCTGAGTACTGCGTATTATAGAACAAGAATCCATTCTCAACCATGGCTGTGTACTGCGTATTATATAAAAAGAATACATCCTCAACCATGGTTGTGTACTGCGTATTATAGAACAAGAATACATTCTCAACCATGGCTGTGTACTGCGTAATATAGAACAATAATTCCTTCTCAACCATGGCTGTGTACTGCGTGTTATAGAACAAAATCCATTCTCAACCATGGCTGTGTACTGCGTATTATAGAACAAGAATCCATTCTCAACCATGGCTGTGTACTGCGTATTATAGAATAATAATCCCTTCTAAACCATGGCTGTGTACTGCGTATTATAGAACAATAATCACTTCTCAACCATGGCTGTGTACTGCGTATTATAGAACAAGAATACATGCTCAACCATGGTTGTGTACTGCGTATTATAGAACAATAATCCCTTCTCAACCATGGCTGTGTACTGCGTTTGGTTTGGTGTGTTGGCATTATAGAACAGGAATACATTCTCAACCAAGGCTGTGTACTGCGTATTATAGAACAAGAATCCATTCTCAACCATGGATGTGTACTGCGTATTATAGAACAAGAATATATTCCCAACCATGGCTTTGTACTGCGTATCATAGAACAAGAATCCATTCTCAACCAAGGCTGTGTACTGCGTATTATAGAACAATAATCCCTTCTCAACCATGGTTGTGTACTGCGTATTATAGAACAATAATCCTTTCTCAACCATGGCTGTGTACTGCGTATTATAGAACAGGAATACATTCTCAACCATGGCTGTGTACTGCGTATTATAGAACAAGAATCCATTCTCAACCATGGATGTGTACTGCGTATTACAGAACAAGAATATATTCTCAACCATGGATGTGTACTGCGTATTATAGAACATGAATACATTCTCAACCATGGCTGTGTACTGCGTATTATAGAACAAGAATACATTCTAAACAATGGATGTGTACTGAGTATTATATAATGAGAATCCATTCTCAACCATGGCTGTGTACTGCGTATTATAGAACAAGAATCCATTCTCAACCATGGCTGTGTACTGCGTATTATAGAACAAGAATATATTCTCAACCATGGCTGTGTACTGCGTATTATAGAACAATAATCCCTTCTCAACCATGGCTGTGTACTGCGTATTATAGAACAAAATCCATTCTCAACCATGGCTGTGTACTGCGTATTATAGAACAATAATCCCTTATCAACCATGGCTGTGTACTGCGTATTATAGAACAAGAATACATTCTCAACCATGGCTGTGTACTGCGTATTATAGAACAATAATCCCTTCTCAGCCATGGCTGTGTACTGCGTATTATAGACAAAGAATCCGTTCTCAACCATGGCTGTGTACTGCGTATAATAGACAAGGAATCAGATCTCAACCATGGCTGTGTAATATGTAATATAGAACAATAATCCCTTCTCAACAATGGCTGTGTACTGCGTATTATAGAACAAGATTCCATTATCAACCATGGCTGTGTACTGCGTATTATAGAACAAGAATCCATTCTCAACCATGGATGTGTACTGCGTATTATAGAACAATAATCCCTTCTCAACCATGGCTGTGTACTGCGCATTATAGAACAGGAATACATTCTCAACCAAGGCTGTGTACTGCGTATTATAGAACTAGAATCCATTCTCAACCATGGCTGTGTACTGCGTATTATAGAATAATAATCCCTTCTCAATCATGGCTGTGTACTGCGTATTATAGAACAATAATCCCTTCTCAACCATGGCTGTGTACTGCGTATTATAGAACAAGAATACATGCTCATCCATGGCTGTGTACTGCGTATTATAGAACAATAATCCCTTCTCAACCATGGCTGTGTACTGCGCATTATAGAACAGGAATACATTCTCAACCAAGGCTGTGTACTGCGTATTATAGAACTAGAATCCATTCTCAACCATGGCTGTGTACTGCGTATTATAGAATAATAATCCCTTCTCAATCATGGCTGTGTACTGCGTATTATAGAACAATAATCCCTTCTCAACCATGGCTGTGTACTGCGTATTATAGAACAAGAATCCATTCTCAACCATGGCTGTGTACTGCGTATTATAGAACAAGAATACATTCCAACCATGGCTGTGTACTGCGTATTATAGAACAAGAATCCATTCTCAACCATGGCTGTGTACTGCGTATTATAGAACAAGAATCCTTCTCAACCATGGCTGTGTACTGCGTATTATAGAACAAGAATCCATTCTCAACCATGGCTGTGTACTGCGTATTATAGAACAATAATCCCTTCTCAACCATGGCTGTGTACTGCGTATTATAGAACAAAATCCATTCTCAACCATGGCTGTGTACTGCGTATTATAGAACAAGAATACATTCTCAACCATGGCTGTGTACTGCGTATTATAGAACAAGAATCCATTCTCAACCATGGATGTGTACTGCGTATTATAGAACAAGAATCCATTCTCAACCATGGCTGTGTACTGCGTATTATAGAACAAGAATCCATTCTCAACCATGGCTGTGTACTGCGTATTATAGAACAAGAATACATTCTCAACCATGGCTGTGTACTGCGTATTATAGAACAATAATCCCTTCTCAACCATGGCTGTGTACTGCGTATTATAGAACAAGAATCCATTCTCAACCATGGCTGTGTACTGCGTATTATAGAACAATAATCCATTCTCAACCATGGCTGTGTACTGCGTATTATAGAACAAGAATACATTCTCAACCATGGCTGTGTACTGCGTATTATAGAACAATAATCCCTTCTCAACCATGGCTGTGTACTGCGTATTATAGAAAAAGAATCCGTTCTCAACCATGGCTGTGTACTGCGTATAATAGACAAGGAATCAGATCTCAACCATGGCTGTGTACTGTGTATATAGAACAATAATCCCTTCTCAACCATGGCTGTGTACTGCGTATTATAGAACAAGAATCCATTCTCAACCATGGCTGTGTACTGCGTATTATAGAACAAGAATCCATTCTCAACCATGGCTGTGTACTGCGTATTATAGAACAAGAATACATCTCAACCATGGCTTTGTACTGCGTATTATAGAACAAGAATCCATTCTCAACCATGGCTGTGTACTGCGTATTATAGAACAAGAATCCGTTCTCAACCATGGCTGTGTAATGCGTATTATAGAATAAGAATCCATTCTCAACCATGGCTGTGTACTGCGTATTATAGAACAATAATCCCTTCTCAACCATGGTTGTGTACTGCGTATTATAGAACAATAATCCTTCCTCAACCATGGCTGTGTACTGCGTATTATAGAACAGGAATACATTCTCAACCATGGCTGTGTACTGCGTATTATAGAACAAGAATCCATTCTCAACCATGGATGTGTACTGTGTATTACAGAACAAGAATATATTCTCAACCATGGATGTGTACTGCGTATTATAGAACAAGAATACATTCTCAACCATGGCTGTGTACTGCGTATTATAGAAAAAGAATCCATTCTAAACCATGGATGTGTACTGCGTATTATAGAACGAGAATCCATTCTCAACCATGGCTGTGTACTGCGTATTATAGAACAAGAATCCATTCTCAACCATGGCTGTGTACTGCGTATTATAGAACAAGAATACATTCTCAACCATGGCTGTGTACTGCGTATTCTAGAACAATAATCCCTTCTCAACCATGGCTGTGTACTGCGTATTATAGAACAAAATCCATTCTCAACCATGGCTGTGTACTGCGTATTATAGAACAATAATCCCTTCTCAACCATGGCTGTGTACTGCGTATTATAGAACAAGAATACATTCTCAACCATGGCTGTGTACTGCGTATTATAGAACAATAATCCCTTCTCAGCCATGGTTGTGTACTGCGTATTATAGTCAAAGAATCCGTTCTCAACCATGGCTGTATACTGCGTATAATAGACAAGGAATCAGATCTCAACCATGGCTGTGTAATGTGTAATATAGAACAATAATCCCTTCTCAACAATGGCTGTGTACTGCGTATTATATAACAAGATTCCATTCTCAACCATGGCTGTGTACTGCGTATTATAGAACAAGAATCCATTCTCAACCATGGCTGTGTACTGCGTATTATATAACAAGAATACATCCTCAACCATGGTTGTGTACAGCCTATTATAGAACAAGAATACATTCTCAACCATGGCTGTGTACTGCGTAATATAGAACAATAATTCCCTCTCAACCATGGCTGTGTACTGCGTATTATAGAACAAAATTAATTCTCAACCATGGCTGTGTACTGCGTATTATAGAACAAGAATCCATTCTCAACCATGGCTGTGTACTGCGTATTATAGAATAATAATCCCTTCTCAACCATGGCTGTGTACTGCGTATTATAGAACAATAATCCCTTCTCAACCATGGCTGTGTACTGCGTATTATAGAACAAGAATACATGCTCAACCATGACTGTGTACTGCGTATTATAGAACAAGAATCCATTCGCAACCATGAATGTGTACTGCGTATTATAGAACAAGAATACATTCCCAACCATGGCTTTTTACTGCGTATCATAGAACAAGAATCCATTCTCAACCATGGCTGTGTACGGCGTATTATGGAACAAGAATTCGTTCTCAACCATGGCTGTGTAATGCGTATTATAGAATAAGAATCCATTCTCAACCATGGCTGTGTACTGCGTATTATAGAACAATAATCCCTTCTCAACCATGGTTTTGTACTGCGTATTATAGAACAATAATCCATTCTCAACCATGGATGTGTACTGCGTATTACAGAACAAGAATATATTCTCAACCATGGATGTGTACTGCGTATTATAGAACAAGAATCCATTCTAAACCATGGATGTGTACTGCGTATTATAGAATGAGAATCCATTCTCAACCATGGCTGTGTACTGCGTATTATAGAACAAGAATCCATTCTCAACCATGGCTGTGTACTGCGTATTATAGAACAAGAATACATTCTCAACCATGGCTGTGTACTGCGTATTATAGAACAATAATCCCTTCTCAACCATGGCTGTGTACTGCGTATTATAGAACAAAATCCATTCTCAACCATGGCTGTGTACTGCGTATTATAGAACAATAATCCCTTCTCAACCATGGCTGTGTACTGCGTATTATAGAACAAGAATACATTCTCAACCATGGCTGTGTACTGCGTATTATAGAACAATAATCCCTTCTCAGCCATGGTTGTGTACTGCGTATTATAGTCAAAGAATCCGTTCTCAACCATGGCTGTATACTGCGTATAATAGACAAGGAATCAGATCTCAACCATGGCTGTGTAATGTGTAATATAGAACAATAATCCCTTCTCAACAATGGCTGTGTACTGCGTATTATAGAACAAGATTCCATTCTCAACCATGGCTGGGTACTGCCTATTATAGAACAAGAATCCATTCTCAACCATGGCTGTGTACTGCGTATTATATAACAAGAATACATCCTCAACCATGGCTTTGTACTGCGTATCATAGAACAAGAATCCATTCTCAACCATGGCTGTGTACGGCGTATTATGGAACAAGAATCCGTTCTCAACCATGGCTGTGTAATGCGTATTATAGAATAAGAATCCATTCTCAACCATGGCTGTGTACTGCGTATTATAGAACAATAATCCCTTCTCAACCATGGTTGTGTACTGCGTATTATAGAACAATAATCCTTCCTCAACCATGGCTGTGTACTGCGTATTATAGAACAGGAATACATTCTCAACCATGGCTGTGTACTGCGTATTATAGAACAAGAATCCATTCTCAACCATGGATGTGTACTGTGTATTACAGAACAAGAATATATTCTCAACCATGGATGTGTACTGCGTATTATAGAACAAGAATCCATTCTCAACCATGGCTGTGTACTGCGTATTATAGAACAAGAATCCATTCTCAACCATGGCTGTGTACTGCGTATTATAGAACAAGAATACATTCTCAACCATGGCTGTGTACTGCGTATTATAGAACAATAATCCCTTCTCAACCATGGCTGTGTACTGCGTATTATAGAACAAAATCCATTCTCAACCATGGCTGTGTACTGCGTATTATAGAACAATAATCCCTTCTCAACCATGGCTGTGTACTGCGTATTATAGAACAAGAATACATTCTCAACCATGGCTGTGTACTGCGTATTATAGAACAATAATCCCTTCTCAGCCATGGTTGTGTACTGCGTATTATAGTCAAAGAATCCGTTCTCAACCATGGCTGTATACTGCGTATAATAGACAAGGAATCAGATCTCAACCATGGCTGTGTAATGTGTAATATAGAACAATAATCCCTTCTCAACAATGGCTGTGTACTGCGTATTATATAACAAGATTCCATTCTCAACCATGGCTGTGTACTGCGTATTATAGAACAAGAATCCATTCTCAACCATGGCTGTGTACTGCGTATTATATAACAAGAATACATCCTCAACCATGGTTGTGTACAGCCTATTATAGAACAAGAATACATTCTCAACCATGGCTGTGTACTGCGTAATATAGAACAATAATTCCCTCTCAACCATGGCTGTGTACTGCGTATTATAGAACAAAATTAATTCTCAACCATGGCTGTGTACTGCGTATTATAGAACAAGAATCCATTCTCAACCATGGCTGTGTACTGCGTATTATAGAATAATAATCCCTTCTCAACCATGGCTGTGTACTGCGTATTATAGAACAATAATCCCTTCTCAGCCATGGCTGTGTACTGCGTATTATAGAACAAGAATACATGCTCAACCATGGCTGTGTAATGCGTATTATAGAAAAATAATCCCTTCTCAACCATGTCTGTGTACTGCGCATTATAGAACAGAAATACATTCTCAACCAAGGCTGTGTACTGCGTATTATAGTACAAGAATCCATTCTCAACCATGGATGTGTACTGCGTATTACAGAACAAGAATCCATTCGCAACCATGAATGTGTACTGCGTATTATAGAACAAGAATACATTCCCAACCATGGCTTTGTACTGCGTATCATAGAACAAGAATCCATTCTCAACCATGGCTGTGTACGGCGTATTATGGAACAAGAATCCGTTCTCAACCATGGCTGTGTACTGCGTATTATAGAATAAGAATACATTCTCAACCATGGCTGTGTACTGCGTATTATAGAACAATAATCCCTTCTCAACCATGGTTGTGTACTGCGTATTATAGAACAATAATCCCTTCTCAACCATGGCTGTGTACTGCTTATTATAGAACAAGAATACATTCTCAACCATGGCTGTGTACTGCGTATTATAGAACAATAATCCCTTCTCAGCCATGGCTGTGTACTGTGTATTATAGACAAAGAATCCGTTCTCAACCATGGCTGTGTACTGCGTATAATAGAGAAGGAATCAGATCTCAACCATGGCTGTGTAATTTGTAATATAGAACAATAATCCCTTCTCAACCATGGCTGTGTACTGCGTATTATAGAACAAGAATCCATGCTCAACCATGGCTGTGTACTGCGTATTATAGAACAATACTCCATTCTCAACCATGGCTGTGTACTGCGTATTATAGAACAAGAATACATTCTCAACGATGGCTGTGTACTGCGTATTATAGAAGAAGAAACTATTCTCAACCTTGGCTGTGTACTTCGTATTATAGAACAAGAATCCAATCTCAACCATGGATTTGTACTGTGTATTACAGAACACGAATACATTCTCAACCATGGATGTGTACTGTGTATTATAGAACAAAAATCCCTTCTCAACCATGGCTGTGTACTGCGTATTATAGAACAAGAATCCATTCTCAACCATGGATGTGTACTGTGTATTATAGAACAATAATCCCTTCTCAAATAAGGCTGTGTACTACGTATTATAGAACAGGAATCCATTCTCAACCATGGCTGTGTACTGCGTATTATAGAATAAGACTCCGTTCTCAGCCATGGCTGTGTATTGCGTAGTATAGACAAGGAATCAGATCTTAAGCATGGCTGTGTAATGTGTAACATAGAACAAGAATCCGTTCTCAACCATGGTTGTGTACTGCGTATAATAGACAAGGAATCAGATCTTAACCATGGCTGTGTAATGTGTAATATAGAACAAGAATCCATTCACAACCATGGCTGTGTACTGCGTATTATAGAACAATACTCCCATCTCAACCATGGCTGTGTACTCCGTATTATAGAACAGGAATACATTCTCAACGATGGCTGTGTACTGCGTATTATAGAACAAGAATCCCTTCTCAACCATGGCTATGTACTGCGTATTATAGAACAAACATCCATTCTCAACCATGGATGTGTACTGCGTATTATAGAACAAGAATCCATTCTTAACCATGGCTGTGTACTGCGTATTATATAACACAAATACATTCTCAACCATGGTTGTGTACTGCGTATTATAGATTAATAATCCCTTCTCAACCATGGCTGTGTACTGCGTATTATAGGACAATAATCCATTCTCAACCATGGATGTGTACTGCGTATATAGAATAATAATCAATTCTCAACCATAGCTGTGTACTGCGTCTTATAGAACAATACTCCCTTCTCAACCATGGCTGTGTACTGCGTATTATAGAACAGGAATACATTCTCAACGATGGCTGTGTACTGCGTATTATAGAAGAAGAATCCATTCTCAACCATGGCTGTGTACTGCGTATTATAGAACAAGAATCCATTCTCAACCATGGATGTGTACTGCGTATTACAGAACAAGAATACATTCTCAACCATGGATGTGTACTGCGTATTATAGAACAAGAATACATTCTCAACCATGGCTGTGTTCTGCGTATTATAGAACAAAAATCCATTCACAACCATGGCTGTGTAGTGCGTATTATAGAACAAGAATCAATTCTCAACCATGGGTGTGTACTGCGTATTATAGAACAAGAATCCATTCTCAAGCAGGGCTGTGTACTACGTATTATAGAACAAGAATCCATTCTCAACCCTGGCTGTGTACTGCGTATTATAGAACAAGAATACATTCCCAACCATGGCTGTGTACTGCGTATTATAGAACAAGAATCCATTCTCAACCATGGATGTGTACTGCGTATTATAGAACAATAATCCCTTTTCAACCATGTCTGTGTACTGCGTATTATATAACAAGAATCCATTCTCAACCATGGCTGTGTACTGCGTATTATAGAAAAAGAATCCATTCTCAGCCATGGCTGTGTAATGCGTATGATAGAAAAAGAATCCGTTCTCAGCCATGGCTGTGTATTGCGTATGATAGAAAAAGAATCCGTTCTCAGCCATGGCTGTGTACTGCGTATTATAGACAAGGAATCAGATCTCAACCATGGCTGTGTAATGAGTAACATAGAAAAATAATCCGTTCTCAACCCTGGCTGTGTACAGCGTATTATAGAACAAGAATCCCTTCTCAACCATGGCTGAGTACTGCGTATTATAGAACAAGAATACTTTCACAACCGTGGCTGTGTACTTCGTATTATAGAACAATAATCCCTTCTCAGCCATGGCTGTGTAATGCGTATTATAGACAAAGAATCCGTTCTCAACCATGGCTTTGTACGGCGTATAATAGACAAGGAATCAGATCTCAACCATGGCTGTGTAATGTGTAACATAGAACAATAATCCCTTCTCAACCATGGCTGTGTACTGCGTATTATAGAACAAGAATCCATTCTCAACCATGGCTGTGTACTGCGTATTATAGATCAATACTCCCTTCTCAACCATGGCTGTGTACTGCGTATTATAGAACAGGAATACATTCTCAACGATGGCTGTGTACTGTGTATTATAGAAGAAGAATCCATTCTCAACCATGGCTGTGTACTGCGTATTATAGAACACGAATCAATTCTCAACCATGGCTGTGTACTGCGTATTATAGAACAAGAATCAGATCTCAACCATGGCTGTGTACTGCGTATTATAGAACAAGAATCCATTCTCAACCATGGCTGTGTACTGCGTATTATAGAACAAGAATCCATTCTCAACCATGGCTGTGTACTGCGTATTATAGAACAATAATCCCGTCTCAACCATGGCTGTGTACTGCGTTTTATAGAACAAGAATCCATTCTCAACCATGGCTGTGTACTGCGTATTATAGAACAAGAATCCATTCTCAAACATGGATGTGTACTGCGTATTATAGAACAAGAATCCAATCTCAACCATGGATTTGTACTGTGTATTACAGAACAAGAATACTTTCTCAACCATGGATGTGTACTGTGTATTATAGAACAAAAATCACTTCTCAACCATGGCTGTGTACTGCGTATTATAGAACAAGAATCCATTCTCAACCATGGATGTGTACTGTGTATTATAGAACAATAATCCCTTCTCAAATATGGCTGTGTACTACGTATTATAGAACAGGAATCCATTCTCAACCATGGCTGTGTACTGCGTATTATAGAATAAGACTCCGTTCTCAGCCATGGCTGTGTATTGCGTAGTATAGACAAGGAATCAGATCTCAACCATGGCTGTGTAATGTGTAACATAGAACAAGAATCCGTTCTCAACCATGGTTGTGTACTGCGTATAATAGACAAGGAATCAGATCTTAACCATGGCTGTGTAATGTGTAATATAGAACAAGAATCCATTCACAACCATGGCTGTGTACTGCGTATTATAGAACAATACTCCCATCTCAACCATGGCTGTGTACTCCGTATTATAGAACAGGAATACATTCTCAACGATGGCTGTGTACTGCGTATTATAGAACAAGAATCCCTTCTCAACCATGGCTATGTACTGCGTATTATAGAACAAACATCCATTCTCAACCATGGATGTGTACTGCGTATTATAGAACAAGAATCCATTCTTAACCATGGCTGTGTACTGCGTATTATAGAACAAATCTTCTCAACCATGGTGTGTACTGCGTATTATAGAAAAGAATCCCTTCTCAACCATGGCTGTGTACTGCGTATTATAGAACAAAAATCCATTCTCAACCATGGATGTGTACTGCGTATATAGAACAAGAATCCTTCTCAACCATGGCTGTGTACTGCGTATTATAGAACAAACTCCCTTCTCAACCATGGCTGTGTACTGCGTATTATAGAACAAGAATCCATTCTTAACCATGGCTGTGTACTGCGTATTATAGAACAAGAATCCATTCTCAACCATGGCTATGTACTGCGTATTATAGAACAAACATCCATTCTCAACCATGGATGTGTACTGCGTATTATAGAACAAGAATCCATTCTTAACCATGGCTGTGTACTGCGTATTATAGAACAAGAATACATTCTCAACCATGGTTGTGTACTGCGTATTATAGAACAATAATCCATTCTCAACCATGGCTGTGTACTGCGTATTATAGAACAATAATCCATTCTCAACCATGGATGTGTACTGCGTATATAGAATAATAATCAATTCTCAACCATAGCTGTGTACTGCGTCTTATAGAACAATACTCCCTTCTCAACCATGGCTGTGTACTGCGTATTATAGAACAGGAATACATTCTCAACGATGGCTGTGTACTGCGTATTATAGAAGAAGAATCCATTCTCAACCATGGCTGTGTACTGCGTATTATAGAACAAGAATCCATTCTCAACCATGGATGTGTACTGCGTATTACAGAACAAGAATACATTCTCAACCATGGATGTGTACTGCGTATTATAGAACAAGAATACATTCTCAACCATGGCTGTGTTCTGCGTATTATAGAACAAAAATCCATTCACAACCATGGCTGTGTAGTGCGTATTATAGAACAAGAATCAATTCTCAACCATGGGTGTGTACTGCGTATTATAGAACAAGAATCCATTCTCAAGCAGGGCTGTGTACTACGTATTATAGAACAAGAATCCATTCTCAACCCTGGCTGTGTACTGCGTATTATAGAACAAGAATACATTCCCAACCATGGCTGTGTACTGCGTATTATAGAACAAGAATCCATTCTCAACCATGGATGTGTACTGCGTATTATAGAACAATAATCCCTTTTCAACCATGTCTGTGTACTGCGTATTATATAACAAGAATCCATTCTCAACCATGGCTGTGTACTGCGTATTATAGAAAAAGAATCCATTCTCAGTCATGGCTGTGTAATGTGTATGATAGAAAAAGAATCCGTTCTCAGCCATGGCTGTGTATTGCGTATGATAGAAAAAGAATCCGTTCTCAGCCATGGCTGTGTACTGCGTATTATAGACAAGGAATCAGATCTCAACCATGGCTGTGTAATGAGTAACATAGAAAAATAATCCGTTCTCAACCATGGCTTTGTACGGCGTATAATAGACAAGGAATCAGATCTCAACCATGGCTGTGTAATGTGTAACATAGAACAATAATCCCTTCTCAACCGGCTGTTTCTGGTTATTATAGAACAAGAATCCATCTCAACCATGGCTGTGTACTGCGTATTATAGATCACTCCCTTAACCTGGCTGTGTACTGCGTATTATAGAACAGGAATACATTTCTCAACGATGGCTGTGTACTGTGTATTATAGAAGAAGAATCCATTCTCAACCATGGCTGTGTACTGCGTATTATAGAACACGAATCAATTCTCAACTATGGCTGTGTATGCGTATTATAGATGTTTGTTGGTGTTTTTTTGGTTTACGAAGAATCCATTCTCAACCATGGTTGTGTACTGCCTATCATAGAACAAGAATACATTCTCAACCATGGCTTTGTACTGCTTATTATAGAACAAGAATCCATTCTCAACCATGGATGTGTACTGCGTATTATAGAACAATAATCCCTTCTCAACCATGGCTGTGTACTGCGTTTTATAGAACAAGAATCCATTCTCAACCATGGCTGTGTACTGCGTATTATAGAACAAGAATCCATTCTCAAACATGGATGTGTACTTCGTATTATAGATCAAGAATCCATTCTCAACCATGGATTTGTACTGTGTATTATAGAACAATAATACTTTCTCAACCATGGATGTGTACTGTGTATTATAGAACAAGAATCTTTTGGTGTGTTGGTTTTGTTTTTTGGTGTGTGTTTTGTTACTTCTCAACCTTGGCTGTGTACTGCGTATTATAGAACAAGAATCCATTCTCAACCATGGATGTGTACTGTGTATTATAGAATAATAATCCATTCTCAAATATGGATGTGTACTGCGTATTATAGAACAGGAATACATTCTCAACCATGGATGTGTACTGCGTATTATAGAATAAGAAT
>JABXNX010001010.1:0-13935 GCA_014843695.1 Archivesica marissinica
GTACTTTGTTATGTATCGCAAGTACCTGTGGTTTGTACGAAGGTATTTGTTCCGCAACTCTCTCCTTCGTATCACCAGTACTTTGTTATGTACCGCAAGTACCTGTGGTTTGTACGAAGGTGTTTGTTCCGCTGCTCTCTCCGGCTCTTCTTCGTATCACCAGTACTTTGTTATGTACCGCAAGTACCTGTGGTTTGTACGAAGGTATTTGTTCCGCTGCTCTCTCCGGCTCTCCTTCGTATCACCAGTACTTTGTTATGTACCGCAAGTACCTGTGGTTTGTACGAAGGTATTTGTTCCGTTGCTCTCTCCGGCTCTCCTTCGTATCACCAGTACTTTGTTATGTATCGCAAGTACCTGTGGTTTGTACGAAGGTATTTGTTCCGCAACTCTCTCCTTCGTATCACCAGTACTTTGTTATGTACCGCAAGTACCTGTGGTTTGTACGAAGGTGTTTGTTCCGCTGCTCTCTCCGGCTCTTCTTCGTATCACCAGTACTTTGTTATGTACCGCAAGTACCTGTGGTTTGTACGAAGGTATTTGTTCCGCTGCTCTCTCCGGCTCTCCTTCGTATCACCAGTACTTTGTTATGTACCGCAAGTACCTGTGGTTTGTACGAAGGTATTTGTTCCGCTGCTCTCTCCGGCTCTCCTTCGTATCACCAGTACTTTGTTATGTATCGCAAGTACCTGTGGTTTGTACGAAGGTATTTGATCCGCAACTCTCTCCTTCGTATCACCAGTACTTTGTTATGTACCGCAAGTACCTGTGGTTTGTACGAAGGTATTTGTTCCGTTGCTCTCTCCGGCTCTCCTTCGTATCACCAGTACTTTGTTATGTACCGCAAGTACCTGTGGTTTGTACGAAGGTATTTGTTCCGCTGCTCTCTCCGGCTCTCCTTCGTATCACCAGTACTTTGTTATGTACCGCAAGTACCTGTGGTTTGTACGAAGGTATTTGTTCCGCAACTCTCTCCGGCTCTCCTTCGTATCACCAGTACTTTGTTATGTATCGCAAGTACCTGTGGTTTGTACGAAGGTATTTGTTCCGCAACTCTCTCCTTCGTATCACCAGTACTTTGTTATGTACCGCAAGTACCTGTGGTTTGTACGAAGGTATTTGTTCCGCAACTCTCTCCTTCGTATCACCAGTACTTTGTTATGTACCGCAAGTACCTGTGGTTTGTACGAAGGTATTTGTTCCGCAACTCTCTCCGGCTCTCCTTCGTATCACCAGTACTTTGTTATATACCGCAAGTACCTGTGGTTTGTACGAAGGTATTGTTCCGCAACTCTCTCCTTCGTATCACCAGTACTTTGTTATATACCGCAAGTACCTGTGGTTTGTACGAAGGTATTTGTTCCGCAACTCTCTCCTTCGTATCACCAGTACTTTGTTATGTACCGCAAGTACCTGTGGTTTGTACGAAGGTATTTGTTCCGCAACTCTCTCCTTCGTATCACCAGTACTTTGTTATGTACCGCAAGTACCTGTGGTTTGTACGAAGGTATTTGTTCCGCTGCTCTCTCCGGCTCTCCTTCTTATCACCAGTACTTTGTTATGTACCGCAAGTACCTGTGGTTTATACGAAGGTATTTGTTCCGCTGCTCTCTCCGGCTCTCCTTCTTATCACCCGTACTTTGTTATGTACTGCAAGTACCTGTGGTTTGTACGAAGGTATTTGTTCTGCAACTCTCTCCTTTTCGTATCACCAGTACTTTGTTATGTACCGCAAGTACCTGTGGTTTGTACGAAGATATTTGTTCCGCTGCTCTCTCCGGCTCTCCTTCGTATCACCAGTACTTTGTTATGTATCGCAAGTACCTGTGGTTTGTACGAAGGTATTTGTTCCGCTGCTCTCTCCGGCTCTCCTTCGTATCACCAGTACTTTGTTATGTACCGCAAGTACCTGTGGTTTGTACGAAGGTATTTGTTCCGCAACTCTCTCCTTCGTATCACCAGTACTTTGTTATATACCGCAAGTACCTGTGGTTTGTACGAAGGTATTTGTTCCGCAACTCTCTCCGGCTCTCCTTCATATCACCAGTACTTTGTTATGTACCGCAAGTACCTGTGGTTTGTACGAAGGTATTTGTTCCGCAACTCTCTCCGGCTCTCCTTCGTATCACCAGTACTTTGTTATGTATCGCAAGTACCTGTGCTTTGTATGAAGGTATTGTTCCCCTGCTCTCTCCGGCTCTCCTTCTTATCACCCGTACTTTGTTATGTACTGCAAGTACCTGTGGTCTGTACGAAGGTATTTGTTCCGCAACTCTCTCCGGCTCTCCTTCGTATCACCAGTACTTTGTTATGTACCGAAAGTACCTGTGGTTTATACGAAGGTATTTGTTCCGCTGCTCTCTCCGGCTCTCCTTCGTATCACCAGTACTTTGTTATGTACCGCAAGTACCTGTGGTTTGTACGAAGGTATTTGTTCCGCTGCTCTCTCCGGCTCTCCTTCGTATCACCAGTACTTTGTTATGTACCGCAAGTACCTGTGGTTTGTACGAAGGTATTTGTTCCGCAACTCTCTCCTTCGTATCACCAGTACTTTGTTATGTACCGCAAGTACCTGTGGTTTGTACGAAGGTATTTGTTCCGCAACTCTCTCCTTCGTATCACCAGTACTTTGTTATGTACCGCAAGTACCTGTGGTTTGTACGAAGGTATTTGTTCCGCAACTCTCTCCTTCTTATCACCAGTACTTTGTTATGTACCGCAAGTACCTGTGGTTTGTACGAAGGTATTTGTTCCGCTGCTCTCTCCGGCTCTCCTTCGTATCACCAGTACTTTGTTATGTACCGCAAGTACCTGTGGTTTGTACGAAGGTATTTGTTCCGCTGCTCTCTCCGGCTCTCCTTCGTATCACCAGTACTTTGTTATGTACCGCAAGTACCTGTGGTTTGTACGAAGGTATTTGTTCCGCAACTCTCTCCTTCGTATCACCAGTACTTTGTTATGTACCGCAAGTACCTGTGGTTTGTACGAAGGTATTTGTTCCGCTGCTCTCTCCGGCTCTCCTTCGTATCACCAGTACTTTGTTATGTACCGCAAGTACCTGTGGTTTGTACGAAGGTATTTGTTCCGCAACTCTCTCCTTCGTATCACCAGTACTTTGTTATGTACCGCAAGTACCTGTGGTTTGTACGAAGGTATTTGTTCCGCTGCTCTCTCCGGCTCTCCTTCGTATCACCAGTACTTTGTTATGTACCGCAAGTACCTGTGGTTTGTACGAAGGTATTTGTTCCGCAACTCTCTCCTTCGTATCACCAGTACTTTGTTATGTACCGCAAGTACCTGTGGTTTGTACGAAGGTATTTGTTCCGCAACTCTCTCCTTCGTATCACCAGTACTTTGTTATGTACCGCAAGTACCTGTGGTTTGTACGAAGGTATTTGTTCCGCAACTCTCTCCTTCGTATCACCAGTACTTTGTTATGTACCGCAAGTACCTGTGGTTTGTACGAAGGTATTTGTTCCGCAACTCTCTCCTTCGTATCACCAGTACTTTGTTATGTACCGCAAGTACCTGTGGTTTGTACGAAGGTATTTGTTCCGCTGCTCTCTCCGGCTCTCCTTCGTATCACCAGTACTTTGTTATGTACCGCAAGTACCTGTGGTTTGTACGAAGGTATTTGTTCCGCTGCTCTCTCCGGCTCTCCTTCGTATCACCAGTACTTTGTTATGTACCGCAAGTACCTGTGGTTTGTACGAAGGTATTTGTTCCGCTGCTCTCTCCTTCGTATCACCAGTACTTTGTTATGTACCGCAAGTACCTGTGGTTTGTACGAAGGTATTTGTTCCGCTGCTCTCTCCGGCTCTCCTTCGTATCACCAGTACTTTGTTATGTACCGCAAGTACCTGTGGTTTGTACGAAGGTATTTGTTCCGCAACTCTCTCCTTCGTATCACCAGTACTTTGTTATGTACCGCAAGTACCTGTGGTTTGTACGAAGGTATTTGTTCCGCAACTCTCTCCGGCTCTCCTTCGTATCACCAGTACTTTGTTATGTACCGCAAGTACCTGTGGTTTGTACGAAGGTATTTGTTCCGCAACTCTCTCCTTCTTATCACCAGTACTTTGTTATGTACCGCAAGTACCTGTGGTTTGTATGAAGGTATTTGTTCCGCTGCTCTCTCCGGCTCTCCTTCGTATCACCAGTACTTTGTTATGTACCGCACGTACCTGTGGTTTGTACGAAGGTGTTTGTTCCGCTGCTCTCTCCGGCTCTTCTTCGTATCACCAGTACTTTGTTATGTACCGCAAGTACCTGTGGTTTGTACGAAGGTGTTTGTTCCGCTGCTCTCTCCGGCTCTTCTTCGTATCACCAGTACTTTGTTATGTACCGCAAGTACCTGTGGTTTGTACGAAGATATTTCTTCCGCTGCTCTCTCCGGCTCTCCTTCGTATCACCAGTACTTTGTTATGTACCGCAAGTACCTGTGGTTTGTACGAAGGTATTTGTTCCGCAACTCTCTCCTTCGTATCACCAGTACTTTGTTATATACCGCAAGTACCTGTGGTTTGTACGAAGGTATTTGTTCCGCAACTCTCTCCTTCGTATCACCCGTACTTTGTTATGTACCGCAAGTACCTGTGGTTTGTACGAAGGTATTTGTTCCGCAACTCTCTCCGGCTCTCCTTCGTATCACCAGTACTTTGTTATATACCGCAAGTACCTGTGGTTTGTACGAAGGTATTTGTTCCGCAACTCTCTCCGGCTCTTCTTCGTATCACCAGTACTTTGTTATGTATCGCAAGTACCTGTGGTTTGTACGAAGGTATTTGTTCCGCAACTCTCTCCGGCTCTCCTTCGTATCACCCGTACTTTGTTATGTACCGCAAGTACCTGTGGTTTGTACGAAGGTATTTGTTCCGCAACTCTCTCCGGCTCTCCTTCGTATCACCAGTACTTTGTTATGTATCGCAAGTACCTGTGGTTTGTACGAAGGTATTTGTTCCGCAACTCTCTCCTTCTTATCACCAGTACTTTGTTATATACCGCAAGTACCTGTGGTTTGTATGAAGGTATTTGTTCCGCAACTCTCTCTCCTTCTTATCACCAGTACTTTGTTATATACCGCAAGTACCTGTGGTTTGTATGAAGGTATTGTTCCGCTGCTCTCTCCGGCTCTCCTTCGTATCACCAGTACTTTGTTATGTACCGCAAGTACCTGTGGTTTGTACGAAGTTATTTGTTCTGCAACTCTCTCCTTCGTATCACCAGTACTTTGTTATGTACCGCAAGTACCTGTGGTTTGTACGAAGGTATTTGTTCTGCAACTCTCTCCTTCGTATCACCAGTACTTTGTTATGTACCGCAAGTACCTGTGGTTTGTACGAAGGTATTTGTTCCGCAACTCTCTCCTTCGTATCACCAGTACTTTGTTATATACCGCAAGTACCTGTGGTTTGTACGAAGGTATTTGTTCCGCAACTCTCTCCGTCTCTCCTTCGTATCACCAGTACTGTGTTATGTACCGCAAATACCTGTGGTTTGTACGAAGGTATTTGTTCCGCTTCTCTCTCCGGCTCTCCTTCGTATCACCAGTACTTTGTTATGTACCGCAAGTACCTGTGGTTTGTACGAAGGTGTTTGTTCCGCTGCTCTCTCCGGCTCGTCTTCGTATCACCAGTACTTTGTTATGTACCGCAAGTACCTGTGGTTTGTACGAAGGTAATTGTTCCGCAACTCTCTCCTTCGTATCACCAGTACTTTGTTATGTACCGCAAGTACCTGTGGTTTGTACGAAGGTATTTGTTCCGTTGCTCTCTCCGGCTCTCCTTCGTATCACCAGTACTTTGTTATGTACCGCAAGTACCTGTGGTTTGTACGAAGGTATTGTTCCGCTGCTCTCTCCGGCTCTCCTTCTTATCACCAGTACTTTGTTATGTACCGCAAGTACCTGTGGTTTGTACGAAGGTATTTGTTCCGCAACTCTCTCCTTCGTATCACCAGTACTTTGTTATGTACCGCAAGTACCTGTGGTTTGTACGAAGGTATTTGTTCCGCTGCTCTCTCCGGCTCTCCTTCGTATCACCAGTACTTTGTTATGTACCGCAAGTACCTGTGGTTTGTACGAAGGTATTTGTTCCGCAACTCTCTCCGGCTCTCCTTCGTATCACCAGTACTTTGTTATGTACCGCAAGTACCTGTGGTTTGTACGAAGGTATTTGTTCCGCAACTCTCTCCTTCGTATCACCAGTACTTTGTTATGTACCGCAAGTACCTGTGGTTTGTACGAAGGTATTTGTTCCGCAACTCTCTCCTTCTTATCACCAGTACTTTGTTATGTACCGCAAGTACCTGTGGTTTGTATGAAGGTATTGTTCCGCTGCTCTCTCCGGCTCTCCTTCTTATCACCCGTACTTTGTTATGTACTGCAAGTACCTGTGGTTTGTACGAAGGTATTTGTTCCGCAACTCTCTCCGGCTCTCCTTCGTATCACCAGTACTTTGTTATGTACCGCAAGTACCTGTGGTTTGTACGAAGGTATTTGTTCCGCTGCTCTCTCCTTCGTATCACCAGTACTTTGTTATGTACCGCAAGTACCTGTGGTTTGTACGAAGGTATTTGTTCCGCAACTCTCTCCTTCGTATCACCAGTACTTTGTTATGTACCGCAAGTACCTGTGGTTTGTACGAAGGTATTTGTTCCGCTGCTCTCTCCTTCGTATCACCAGTACTTTGTTATGTACCGCAAGTACCTGTGGTTTGTACGAAGGTATTTGTTCCGCAACTCTCTCCGGCTCTCCTTCGTATCACCAGTACTTTGTTATGTACCGCAAGTACCTGTGGTTTGTACGAAGGTATTTGTTCCGCTGCTCTCTCCGGCTCTCCTTCGTATCACCAGTACTTTGTTATGTACCGCAAGTACCTGTGGTTTGTACGAAGGTATTTGTTCCGCTGCTCTCTCCGGCTCTCCTTCGTATCACCAGTACTTTGTTATGTACCGCAAGTACCTGTGGTTTGTACGAAGGTATTTGTTCCGCTGCTCTCTCCGGCTCTCCTTCGTATCACCAGTACTTTGTTATGTACCGCAAGTACCTGTGGTTTGTACGAAGGTATTTGTTCCGCTGCTCTCTCCGGCTCTCCTTCGTATCACCAGTACTTTGTTATGTACCGCAAGTACCTGTGGTTTGTACGAAGGTATTTGTTCCGCTGCTCTCTCCGGCTCTCCTTCGTATCACCAGTACTTTGTTATGTACCGCAAGTACCTGTGGTTTGTACGAAGGTATTTGTTCCGCAACTCTCTCCTTCGTATCACCAGTACTTTGTTATGTACCGCAAGTACCTGTGGTTTGTACGAAGGTATTTGTTCCGCTGCTCTCTCCGGCTCTCCTTCGTATCACCAGTACTTTGTTATGTACCGCAAGTACCTGTGGTTTGTACGAAGGTATTTGTTCCGCTGCTCTCTCCGTTTCGTATCACCAGTACTTTGTTATGTACCGCAAGTACCTGTGGTTTGTACGAAGGTATTTGTTCCGCAACTCTCTCCTTCGTATCACCAGTACTTTGTTATGTACCGCAAGTACCTGTGGTTTGTACGAAGGTATTTGTTCCGCAACTCTCTCCGGCTCTCCTTCGTATCACCAGTACTTTGTTATGTACCGCAAGTACCTGTGGTTTGTACGAAGGTATTTGTTCCGCAACTCTCTCCTTCTTATCACCAGTACTTTGTTATGTACCGCAAGTACCTGTGGTTTGTATGAAGGTATTTGTTCCGCTGCTCTCTCCGGCTCTCCTTCGTATCACCAGTACTTTGTTATGTACCGCACGTACCTGTGGTTTGTACGAAGGTGTTTGTTCCGCTGCTCTCTCCGGCTCTTCTTCGTATCACCAGTACTTTGTTATGTACCGCAAGTACCTGTGGTTTGTACGAAGGTATTTGTTCCGCAACTCTCTCCTTCGTATCACCAGTACTTTGTTATGTACCGCAAGTACCTGTGGTTTGTACGAAGGTATTTGTTCCGCAACTCTCTCCTTCTTATCACCAGTACTTTGTTATGTACCGCAAGTACCTGTGGTTTGTACGAAGGTATTTGTTCCGCTGCTCTCTCCGGCTCTCCTTCGTATCACCAGTACTTTGTTATGTACCGCAAGTACCTGTGGTTTGTACGAAGGTATTTGTTCCGCTGCTCTCTCCGGCTCTCCTTCGTATCACCAGTACTTTGTTATGTACCGCAAGTACCTGTGGTTTGTACGAAGGTATTTGTTCCGCTGCTCTCTCCTTCGTATCACCAGTACTTTGTTATGTACCGCAAGTACCTGTGGTTTGTACGAAGGTATTTGTTCCGCTGCTCTCTCCGGCTCTCCTTCGTATCACCAGTACTTTGTTATGTACCGCAAGTACCTGTGGTTTGTACGAAGGTATTTGTTCCGCTGCTCTCTCCGGCTCTCCTTCGTATCACCAGTACTTTGTTATGTACCGCAAGTACCTGTGGTTTGTACGAAGGTATTTGTTCCGCTGCTCTCTCCGGCTCTCCTTCGTATCACCAGTACTTTGTTATGTACCGCAAGTACCTGTGGTTTGTACGAAGGTATTTGTTCCGCAACTCTCTCCGGCTCTCCTTCGTATCACCAGTACTTTGTTATGTACCGCAAGTACCTGTGGTTTGTACGAAGGTATTTGTTCCGCTGCTCTCTCCGGCTCTCCTTCGTATCACCAGTACTTTGTTATGTACCGCAAGTACCTGTGGTTTGTACGAAGGTATTTGTTCCGCAACTCTCTCCGGCTCTCCTTCGTATCACCAGTACTTTGTTATGTACCGCAAGTACCTGTGGTTTATACGAAGGTATTTGTTCCGCTGCTCTCTCCGGCTCTCCTTCGTATCACCAGTACTTTGTTATGTACCGCAAGTACCTGTGGTTTGTACGAAGGTATTTGTTCCGCTGCTCTCTCCGGCTCTCCTTCGTATCACCAGTACTTTGTTATGTACCGCAAGTACCTGTGGTTTGTACGAAGGTATTTGTTCCGCTGCTCTCTCCGGCTCTCCTTCGTATCACCAGTACTTTGTTATGTACCGCAAGTACCTGTGGTTTGTACGAAGGTATTTGTTCCGCAACTCTCTCCGGCTCTCCTTCGTATCACCAGTACTTTGTTATGTACCGCAAGTACCTGTGGTTTGTACGAAGGTATTTGTTCCGTTGCTCTCTCCGGCTCTCCTTCGTATCACCAGTACTTTGTTATGTATCGCAAGTACCTGTGGTTTGTACGAAGGTATTGTTCGGCAACTCTCTCCTTCTTATCACCAGTACTGTGTTATGTACCGCAAATACCTGTGGTTTATACGAAGGTATTTGTTCCGCTGCTCTCTCCGGCTCTCCTTCTTATCACCCGTACTTTGTTATGTACCGCAAGTACCTGTGGTTTGTACGAAGGTATTTGTTCCGCTGCTCTCTCCTTCGTATCACCAGTACTTTGTTATGTACCGCAAGTACCTGTGGTTTGTATGAAGTTATTTGTTCCGCAACTCTCTCCTTCATATTACCAGTACTTTGTTATATACCGCAAGTACCTGTGGTTTGTACGAAGGTATTTGTTCCGCAACTCTCTCCTTCATATTACCAGTACTTTGTTATGTACCGCAAGTACCTGTGGTTTGTACGAAGGTATTTGTTCCGCAACTCTCTCCTTCGTATCACCAGTACTTTGTTATGTACCGCAAGTACCTGTGGTTTGTACGAAGGTATTTGTTCCGTTGCTCTCTCCGGCTCTCCTTTGTATCACCAGTACTTTGTTGTCAAGCTTGCACAATCCATACTAATCCAATCATCCTAATATGGAATTGGCAATTCTATTGAGAATGGAAAAATGATAGTAGTTTTCTTGCACTTGATCTTTGATACCAGAATATCAAATATTGGTTTCTGATATTAATCATAATACTGGGTTGAATAGACCAAGGCATGGCCAATATTTCACTGACAATTGTTATAATGCCTTTATTCACTTCTTTTGCAATAACTTGGAATGTGTCTGGAAATATGCAGAAAAGCACCCAGTGTTGTATGTGTTGGACAGCTGTTTTTAACACTTCTGAATATCGGGTAGTTATTTTGGCATTTGTTAAAAGTTCGTATTAATGATTTATAAGTACTGTAGATCAGTATTGTGTATGGTATTTAGTTGGTTTAACCCTTTCCCTCATTGAAGCACCTCTTAACGCCATTACCAATACGATATACATTGACAATGTAGTAGCCAAACCAATGTTCATAATAAAGGCCAGAATCTCATGTAGTCCCAGTAATATCTATGGAGGTGAGATAGATATCTCGACTACTTATCCACTGCATGATAGCTAAATGGCTGTCGTTTGTATGGAGTTATAATAGTATATTAACCTAAATTTCTATGTAGTTCCAGTAATACCTATGGAGGTGGGATAGATATGGCGACTACTTATCCACTGCATGATAGCTAAATGGCTGTGGTTTGTATGGAGATATAATAGTATATTAACATAAATCTCTATGAAGGAAAGTGTTAAATGGCTGTGGTTTGTATGGAGATATAATAGTATATTAACCTAAATCTCTATGAAGGAAAGGGTTAAATGGCTGTCGTTTGTATGGAGATATAATAGTATATTAACATAAATCTCTATGAAGGAAAGGGTTAAATGGCTGTCGTTTGTATGGAGATATAATAGTATATTAACATAAATCTCTATGAAGGAAAGGGTTAACTCTTGGCATTTGTTTATAAGTACTGTAGATCAGCTCCTGACTCTGGTTTGCAGCATGTACTGTGTATGATATTTAGTTGGTTTAACTCTTAGCATGCTGGGTAAAATAAAGGCTATAAATAGTTCAAATAATTGTAGCAGACGACAATTGATTAATGCGATTTTCTTATTTGTAGCTGAAAACTCTGGAATGATGTCATGGAATTTCATTAGAATTGTATCGTTGTGACACGTTACGGCACGTTACGACACAATACTAATGAAATTTCATGACATATTTGACTGTTATTTTCACCGCTTGCGTTAATGAGTTGAACATATTTCGTCTACTATGTACATGTACATGAATGTAGAGAAATAAGTATATAGGAATGGATCAACGATGAAGCATAGCTTACCATATATTCCCGCCATAAGTCGATCTCGGCCAGAAGTCGAAGGTCAAGTTTTGGCTTGAAAATGCTGATTTTAAGCTGGATCCATCCATAAGTCGAGGGTACTTTGTAGACTTGTGGACTGGATCCTTCCATAAGTCAAGGGTACTTTGTATACTTGTGGACTGGATCCTTCCATAAGTCGAGGGTACTTTGTAGACTTGTGGACTGGATCCTTCCATAAGTCGAGGGTACTTTGTTGACGTGTGGACTGGATCCTTCCATAAGTCGAGGGTACTTTGTAGACTTGTGGACTGGATCCTTCCATAAGTCGAGGGTACTTTGTAGATGTGTGGACTGGATCCTTCCATAAGTCGAGGGTACTTTGTAGACTTGTGGACTGGATCCTTCCATAAGTCGAGGGTACTTTGTAGATGTGTGGACTGGATCCTTCCATAAGTCGAGGGTACTTTGTAGATGTGTGGACTGGATCCTTCCATAAGTCGAGGGTACTTTGTAGATGTGTGGACTGGATCCTTCCATAAGTCGAGGGTACTTTGTAGACTTGTGGACTGGATCCTTCCATAAGTCGAGGGTACTTTGTAGATGTGTGGACTGGATCCTTCCATAAGTCGAGGGTACTTTGTAGACTTGTGGACTGGATCCTTCTATAAGACGAGGGTACTTTGTAGACTTGTGGACTGGATCCTTCCATAAGTCGAGGGTACTTTGTAGACTTGTGGACTGGATCCTTCCATAAGTCGAGGGTACTTTGTAGACTTGTGGACTGGATCCTTCCATAAGTCGAGGGTACTTTGTAGACTTGTGGACTGGATCCTTCCATAAGTCGAGGGTACTTTGTAGACTTGTGGACTGGATCCTTCCATACATCGAGGGTACTTTGTAGACTTGTGGACATGCATTATGGCAATGGTTTTCTCTCTCGTGGACAATAGTTTTTTTTCTCATTTTTGAATAAAACTGAGCTCAATTTTGAGATATCTGGTTGACTTTATTCAGTTACAAATCGTACAAAAATGAACTGATGTACAACAATAAATTATTGATCAGTTTTCCTATAATGTAAATTATTGTCTAAGCAAATTGTTATATTAAATTAAATAAAACAAACAAACATAAATAAATAAATAAAGTACCAAGAAATAAAAATTCAAACTTGTTTTTTTTTCCAAATCTATGTTGGCTTGTTTCACGTCCATAAGTGGATCTAACACTTTCATCACATTTAAAATAAATTCTGGGTGATAAAAAGGTTGACTTATAGCTGGGAATATACAGTTTCTCTCCTTATTGTTCAAAGTATGCAGTAATATATTGGTCAGTGTGCAATAACACATGTATACCAAGTGTGACTATTGCATAGAAATGAGAAATGACAGATTTACAATACAGACATGAATGAAGTGGAAAGAGATGATATTTGGGAAGAGAACAGCAGACAAACTGGGACAATGTCATCAAGTGCAAGTTTAAACTTGATTTAATATACAGTGATTGCGAAGCAAGTTTTAACAACTTATATTAATCACTCTCGTTGGCGCCGATGAAAGCGTAAATGTGGTCATTCGTGTGGGAGGAAACCGGAGTACCCGGAGAAAACCCAGCTGTCCAATCTAGTGACCACCGTACCATCTCGCATACTACCCGGTCCGAGGATCAAACCCGGGTAGCATTGATGAGAAGCGAGCGTGCTAACCACTGTGCTAATCGGACAGCCCGCGTCAAGTGCAAAGTCATCCAGTGCAAGTCTTACATACATTGGTGTCACTCAACGAATCGTTTTGTATCGTGAATGAAATAATAGACATATTTATTTTTGATTACTATCATCTGTGTGTAAGATAGTGTGCAAATTAGCAGTATGGCATAATCTTATCAAATGGTGCAGAAAAAACAATACGAATATGATATTTAGTTTGAAAGCCATCCTAACCATTTCCTACATAGACATGCCTCTTGACGTCATCACCAATACCACATACATTGATAATGTAGACAGCAGTAACCACACCAACAATGTTAATAAGGACCTATTAATCACTATGGGTGTGGTACATATGCTGACTACTTATCCACTGATTGATAGCTAAATGGCTGTTACGTATATAGATTTGGGTTTTTTTCTATAGTTGTATGCATATTCTAGCCCCGCCCTTTTGCCTTTAAAAAAAAAAATTGTATTTGTTTTTTATTTAATATTCAACAGGTTGGGCAGACATAAATAATTTGGAACTTGTTCGCCAACTTCACCAATATGTACTGCCTTACTGCCTCTTTGATCAATCGCAATAATTTAGAAAAGTTTTCTAGGGGCTAACCCCAAAATACCCCTCGCATACAGGATCGAACCCGGGTTGCTAGTAAGCTAGCCCTGACCCGCAGGATTACATCAGCTTCAGATCATCAAAATCATGATTAGCATCAACGTCAGTATAGTCATCATTTATAGGGATCTTCAATAACACCACCATCATCTTCAATAACATGATCACCACCATCATCATCAATAACATGATCACCATCACCATCATCAATAACATGATCACCATCATCATCATCAATAACATGATCACCATCATCATCATCATCAATAACATGATCACCATCATCATCATCAACAACATGATCACCATCATCATCATCATCATCAATAACATGATCACCATCATCATCATCAATAACATGATCACCATCATCATCACCAATAACATGATCACCATCATCATCACCAATAACATGATCACCATCACCATCATCATCAATAACATGATCACCATCATCATCAATAACATGATCACCATCATCATCAATAACATGATCACCATCATCTTCAATAACATGATCATCATC
>JABXNX010001011.1:0-13935 GCA_014843695.1 Archivesica marissinica
ATTACATTCGGACCAGTTCATTTATCAAAATGGGTAATTTTGTCTAAAATTAGTAATACTACTTGCAAAAAGTGCAGATCATCTGGATCTACACTTTTTGTAAGCCTATATAGTTTAAACATAGTTTATTTCAAACAATGATATAACATATACAAATGTACAATTTACACAAGTATTTACATACATGTATGAAAAAGGATTAGAACCGAAAGCTATAGCTTATAGAGGTCTTCTCCTATATTTAGATGTATATTGTAATTACAGTATGACAGCGTTTTAATCGTATATGAACTATTAATTGCAATTCGATAAAGATAAGTATAAAATTATATTAACCATGAACTGTAAACTATAATCTCAATAATATAATGAGATTATTAAGGTGATAGAAATACACATAGTAATTAAATTAGTAAGTTGAAATTAAGATTGACTGAGAAGATAGGCAAAAGGATAGAAGATGGAGGAACATGTAATCATTCGGATAGTTCAATGGGAGAAGCAAACTTGCTACATTTAGTGAACAGATGCTCATGAAAATCGTCTGCTTTCCCGGATGTAGTTTTGGACTGCTTCAAATATGTGTGCGTTGAGGTCATCGCTAAGGTTCCGGTCTCCGTGTAATAGAGTGTATAGTGTTATGGTACAATATTTAGAAGTAGTTGCTAAGAGACGAACTCTGATGTCATTGTAGTAGACACATTCAAAGAAGAAATGATGATTACTCTCAGGAAGACCACATTGGCAGAGTGGTGATGGAGAAATGTTTTTTGTGAACAAATGCTGGTTTAATGAGCTACAATTAGTACGGAGTCGAGCATGATAGACTTGCCATTTGCGGTCACCTAAGTAAAAATAGTTTGGGCATTTTGTGACGTCACTCTTTAGCTGCGATTTGAATGAGGAAAGAGATGGTGAATTTTGTAGTACATTTGATAGTTTGTTCCAGTCTCTCAGAGCCGATGGCAGAAACGCATTGTTGTATAGAGATGTTCTTGCGCGTATGGTTTGGATATCATCGACATTGCGCAAATTATACCTAGAAGTTTCTCCTACAGTAGGTGGGACTAGAGAAGAAAGATAATCAGGAGTTAGGCCGTTCTTCATCTTGTACAGCATAATTAGTTTATGGTTGTGTCTTCGACGTTCAAGGGATTCCCATGGAACTTCTCTATGGAGTTCGTTAAGTGATACAAGTTTGGTAGCTCCAGAAACAATACGGGAAGCTTCGTGCTGAATTTTGTCAAGTTCCGATTTCTCATAGTGTGTGCAGTTGATATAAACAACGTCCGCGTATTCAATAAGAGGTCTAATGAAGGATACATATATCACTTCTAGAGATCTTCTATCTAGTTGGAACTTGAGTTTTCGCATGATGTGTATTCTTTTCCAGGCACGCTCTTTAATTGAGTTGATATGAGAATGCCAAGAGCAATCATCGGAAAGGTGGACACCAAGATGCTTGTGACAATTGACTAGTGTAATAGGTTGATCGTGCATAAGTAGAGGTGGATGAACGTGTTTATGAGTTTTACGTGAAATTGTCATAGTTTCTGATTTGGAAGGATTAAACGTAACTAACCATTTGTCAGCCCAATTTGATATTTTTTCAATGTCGGATTGTAGAGTTTCTGCAGCAGAAATAGGATGATCAACAATGATATGTAATCTGGTGTCGTCAGCAAAGAGATGTACTTGAGAACCCATGTCGTCGACAATGTCGTTGATAAACACTAGGAATAAGAGTGGGCCAAGAATAGATCCTTGGGGAACTCCTGCATTTACCGCTGACCAATTAGATTGAGTACCCGGTAGAATAACAGATTGTCGTCTGTTAGAGAGATAGTCAGAAAACCAGGTAAATAAACAGCCATCCAGTCCAGCATTTTTTAACTTGAAGAGGAGACCTTTATGCCACACTTTATCAAAGGCCTTACTAATATCAAAGAATACAGTTCTTACTTCAATAAGCCTATATAGAGGTCTGTGGTGTTGAAAGGGTTAAGTAAAATCTTACAATAGTCATAACACCGTTTGCAATCTGTACGACAACATTTGTATTAGCATTATTGATTACTTCTGTTAACAAGCACATCGTAATGTGGGTAGTGGCCTGGGAACAGGCGTTGGTATATTTTGCATTTGTCCGTCATATATAAATATATACCGTATACCGATTTCTAGTATGCAGTGGAGAGAAATCCAATAATCGTTTAGCTTTCCTTTCAATCCACTTGTATGTATTGCGTACATTATTATTTGTTGTAATTTATGATATATAATGTTGAATAAATATGTTTTAAACCAAATATATCATAACACTAAAACCATAATGAGCCGTATTGCATTTCTGATAAGATCACTGCCTGGAGAAACCCGAATTTCTTGTGTAGTTATTGATTATCATTAATGCTATTAATAGGTCTATTAGCATGCGACTTAATTAATCGCGTGACTTGAATCGAAAGTGAGGAACTGCATATGTTACTAAAACTGTACAATTGGCTGCAATTTTTTTTACGGATCATCGAAACGATAAATAGTTTTAAAAAGTACATTGTGCGCCTGATTTGACATTTTTACTCAAGATCTAAGTGCAATTTATAGGCTTTACTTCCATGACGCCAAATCACAGAAATGGTATAGTTAAAATCTGGCATCTTATCGATATAATGCAGCAACGCGATGTAATATGTTGACACGAGCATTAGATCCCCTTTTCGAGAAAGATCGTGTATAACGGGCCTGTTCAGTAATTTCCGAAAGAATTCGGTTTCTTTTTAAGCGATCGTACCTTGCAGAGAAGAGGTGTCGTTCTTCAAATTAAATAGATGGTGCTACGTTCTGAAATCCGGTTTCCCCAGGCTGTCGTTTTGCCAGAAGTAAAACAAAAGGTGAAAAATCGAAGACTGGAACCCAGGCAATGTGTGTAGGTATCAGGGTTCCCGCTGCCAGTCGCCAATTGCGACAAATAACAAATATTGGCGCTAAATTTTGTTAATTGGCGAAAATATTTGGCACAACTTAAAAAAAAAATTTCCATCATATATTTATTTGTGAACTATATGGCTCTTAGTGCTCCAAGTTTATTAAATTGGCTCTAGTATTTTTCAATTGGCGACAGAAGTGGCGCAGACAAACATTCAGACAGAGGGAACCCTGAGGTATGATAGTTGTAAATGCATTTTAAGCAAATGAAATTGGTTTGTCGTGTATTACAACGGCCTCCTAGCACTTTAAACACACTCAATGTAGTTCATACCCCAATGGAAACTATTAAATCGCGATTCATTCCTTAAATATGCGTATCAGCATGCATGATATTTATTGTTCCAATCTTAAACTAATAAAACACAAATCTTCATTGCTTTCATGGTTTCCAATGATTTTTAAGTAATAAATTATATCAACTTTATCCACCATGGAGGAACACAAATCACAAACAGTGGAAAGGAAAATGCCATCTTCCACTGTTTCAAAACTAAGAAAACTCGGTCATTCATTGGAAAACATAAAAGAAACATGCCTGTTTAGTGTGTATGTACCTGAGATCTTCTGCCGTGTTTGAATGCTCAGCAGACATCTGTTTGACCTGATCCTGCAGGCAGCCGTTACTGTCCAACAAGTTATCTCTACAAACACCAGATTAATGCAGCAAAACACAACACAATCAAAACATTACGAGTGCTATAAATTATTGTTTAATCACAGAAGTTGTGATAGCTCAGTGGATGCGCGTTCGCATCAGGTGCGAAAGGTCCGGAGTTCGAGCCCCGCTGGAGCCGTTACGATTGTGCCCTTAGGCAAGGCATTTAAATTCCACATTGCCTCTTCTCTCTCCTTCATGGCGATGGATTCCATCAGGAATGAGGTCTAATGAGGTTTAACAACTCGGCCAAGAAAAATCTTTTGTAGATCTCTTGCCATACGAAGATATAAATCAGTTGCTATAGTTACTGAACACTCCACAATAGTTTCCTTCTAACAGCAAACTAGATTACCTAAGTCTAAAACAACGACAGTATAAAACTGCACAACTGTACACAATTGTACACGAGATTTACCTACAGCGGGGGCAAATAATTTGAAGTCGACGAATTTAACAACTTGGCCACGGAAATTGTTTTGTACTTGCCATACGAAGATATAAATCAGTTGCTATAGTTACTGAATACTCCACAAAAAGGACCACAATAGTTTCCTTCAGCAAACTAGATTACCTAAGTTTAAAACAACGACAGTATAAAACTGCACAACTGTACACAAGATTTACCTGTGTTGCTCTAGTGATGTCCGTGTACTTATGGCATCCTGTAATTGTTCTCATACAGCTGACAGTATAAAACTGTACAATGTACACAAGATTTACCTGTGTTGCTCTAGTGATGTCCTTGTACTTATGGCATCCTGTAATTGTTCTCATACAGCTGACAGTATAAAACTGCACAATGTATACAACTGTACACAAGATTTACCTGTGTTGCTCTAGTGATGTCCTTGTGCTTATGGCTTCCTGTAATTGTTCTCGTACAGCTGACATTTCTTGCTGTAGTTTGAGGTGTTCTTCCATCACTGATGTGTATTTACCCTTCAGCAACTTTGTGGAGGTGCAGAAATCTTCCAAAGCCCGTGAAAACCGTTGCTGAAGTCCCTGTGAGAATACCCATATACTACAGTAAACCCTATACACGTGCCAATATTTGTTTTTTGTCGCAATTGGTGCCATTGGCGACCGACTGCGGGAAACCTGTATATCACTGACAACTTGTTTCTGAAAACATCTGCATTGACAACATTTCAACATACAGCGGCTAGGTACCACATGTGCAAAACTTTCAACACAATTTTATTTCACAGATAAATTTCTATATTTCATTGGTAAGACTAAAATAAAGTGTGTTTTTACACTTAAAGCGACATTACATCGCAAAAAGCTATTAAAGCGACTTACATCGCAAAAAGTTATTAAAGCGACATTACATCGCAAAAAGTTATTAAAGCGACATTACATCGCAAAAAGTTATTAAAGCGACATTACATCGCAAAAAGTTATTAAAGCGACATTACATCGCAAAAAGCCAAAGAAATGCATTGTTCACGTATGCATTGCTACTACAAATTCTTCCGAATACATTCGAACACAAATATTGAATCAATAAACAGTGTGTTTGTGGTCTACGGGCAGTTTACCTAACAACACCTTTCCTGGTACTTGGTGCCCCATCCAAGTAAGAAACTGCCAACTTTTTCATATACAGTCAAACCTCCCTTAAGCAACAAGCCAAGGGAATCATAGAAAGTGGCTGCTTAGCACAGGTGACTGCTAAAGAGAGGTAAATTGTATAATAAAATAACAAATTTGGAATCTAGAAACTGGCTGCTTAATACAGGTTGGCTGCTTAATAGAGGTGACCACTAACACAGGTTTGATTGTAATTTAAAGAGACACAGTCGAACCCGTGACCATCAGTGAAGATAGGTTACAGTGTTATACAAGTCAGCGAACGTAACGACTCGACAGCGGAGGCGGACTAAAATATAGGGTACCGATTGCTTATCGAGATAAAATGAGTAATTGGCCTCTTACATTGTGGAGTAGAGGGTTAAAGAAAATGTTCTGTATTTGTAATTTATATATGCAGCAAAATAGTTGTAAGCTCATCTATTTACGAGAGGCGATTGCTACAAATATTCTACTATATCTAACAATCACTATTCTTACCTATACTATATAAATGTTAACCCTTTCAACACCACAGACTTCTAAATAGGCTTACAAAAAGTGTAGATCCAGATGAGCCGGCTCGTGACAAGCCGTCTCATCAGGATCTGCACTTTTTGCCAGTGATATGACTATTTTTAGACATAATTACCCATTTTGATAAATGAACTTGTCAAAATGTGATTTTCTGATTCATTTATTGGTTTATGAATATCATGGACCAGTCCATGTGAGTTATTTGGTGTTGAATGGGTTAATTAGTTTTTTTATATACTGTTTTTGTCATTCCTGAGCAAGACGGGCAACCGTTCAACAGTCAAAACTGTTGCCCTCCTTTACCCAAGATTCAGATCACTAGTGTAAATCTGCACATATCTGTGATCAGGATCTATGTTGTTTCCTACTCTGCCCAGTTTTTTTTGGCACCGCTACTCGGCTACCCGAGTAGCAAACAGCATAGAACCCTGATCAGACGGCAAATTCTGAGCCAGCTGATTTGGCTCCTTCCTGTTTGCAATAACGTTTATACTCCGTCCAGCACTAGAAATGTTTTAAACCAATGTTTTGTTGTAAAAAGACAGCTATAAGTAACGCAGTCACTGTAACAAAATGGTTACCAAGGAAATATACAATTGTGTATTTCAGACAGTATTATGTTGCTTAATTGTGTTTTCCAAAACAAATTACATTTTACTGTTACTAATATAAATGCTCCCCAAACTAGCCATAAAAGGTAAAAACCACAACCAATTGCGAAATAATATTTATATAGTCTGGTAATAAAACAATTATTTCAAATAAAGTTTAAACTTAAACGATTGCGAAGCAAGTTTTAACAACTTATATTAATCACTCTCGTTGGCGCGGATGAAAATGTAAATGTGGTCACTCGTGTGTGAGGAAACCGGAGCACCCGGAGAAAACCCACCTGTCCGATCTGGCGACCACAGTACCATCTCACACACTTCCCGGTCCGAGGATCGAACCCGGGTTGCATTGGTGAGAAGCGAAGTCAAATAACGACCTAGGGCAACAGTTCCAAAGTCATCCCCGATACCTCGAGACAATAGTTTTGACTATTACCACTACTATACCTCAGACTTTTTCTTCATCAGTTTCAGTTTGTTGTCCACAGATAATTTCTCATCCTTCATCTTTTGTGAAAGCTCTGAAAATATAAACAAATGGCAAACATTGGACAGGCCCCTAAAGTTCCTAACCAGTATTTCAGACACAGATGGGCACCCGGGTACAAGCCACCGTCATTCCGCAAGCCAGCTGGAGAGCAGCCTCACATCAAAAAATTCACCTCCAGTGGGATTCAAACCTACAGCGATGAACCGTGAAAGGCAAGTAATTTGAAGTGAGCTTGGACAGGGAAAAGTAAATACATTGCATTGACTAAAGGTAATCGATTTAATGCTCTTTATACACAGCCTACAGGGATGGAAGTCGTGATAGCGCATTAGATGCGCGTTCGCTTCAGGTGCGAAAGGTCCGGAGTTCGAGCCCCGCTGGAGCCGTTATGATTGTGCCCTTAGGCAAGGCATTTAAATTCCACATTGCCTCTTCTCTCCTTCATGGCAATGGATTCCATCAGGAATGAGGTCTCGAGAGTGATTAATATAAATTTGAAAGAACTTGTTTCGCAATCGAGCTAAAATAAATTTGTATAAACTACCGGGATGGGGTCGAATACTTCAAAATGTATTGAATACGAATACTTTCCAAAAGCTTGAATACGATTACGAATACAGCAATTTTAAATACCCCATCGTAACACAGGACATATCATTCATAATTTGTTTTATGAAGAGATCCTACAGGGATCATTCTAGAGGGCGATGTGGGCGAAATTGTCGACCCCTCTGGGGGCCCCACTTCTCCCTAAAAAGATGTGGGCGAAATTGTCGCCCTAGGGACCCTGACTTCACCCTCTGGGGTCCCCACTTCTACCTAAAAATATATATTATTTTTTGGTTTTTACGATTTTCAAACAAAATGTTGTCTAGTAAGATACACTGGCCCATTATAAAGCACTCCTTCTATTCAAATGTTGTATTTAATAGTTGTACTGTGCATTTTAACCCTATTTTGCAGAAGTATATTAAAGAACACCATTTAAGGAAGCGATCACGCACTTTCTCACTTCTCCCAACAATTCTGACCTAGAAGGAACCCTGACCCTACCTTCTATTGGAATTCCTTCATCAACAATTCTCACTTCTCCCAACAATTCTGACCTAGAAGGAACCCTGACCCTACCTTCTATTGGAATTCCTTCATCAACAATTCTCACTTCTCCCAACAATTCTGACCTAGAAGGAACCCTGACCCTACCTTTATTGGCCCTCTCAACAACCCTAACTACTCCATTTGACCTAGAAGGAACCCTGACCCTCCTCTATTGGACCTAGAAGGAAAACCTGACCTCCTTCTATTGGACTAGAAGGAACCCTGACCTACCTCCCCCCCCCCCAACCACCAAACCCACCCCACAAAAAACAACAAACCCCCCCCCCAAACAAAAAAACCAAACATCTATTGAGACCTACGAAGGAACCCTGACCTACCTTCTATTGGACAACCAAAACACCAACAAACACCCCCCACCAACACCAAAACCAACAAACAAAACAACAACCCCCACCCCCCCAACCAACAAAAACCCTAGAAGGAACCCTGACCCTACCTTCTATTGGACCTAGAAGGAACCCTGACCCTACCTTCTATTGGAACCCTGACCCTACCTTCTATTGGAACCCTGACCCTACCTTCTATTGGAACCCTGACCCTACCTTCTATTGGAACCCTGACCCTACCTTCTATTGGAATTCCTTCATCCTTCCTTTTTGCCATTGGTGCTTTCTCATTTCTATGCTGATCTGATTTGCCGGCGACAGTTTGCATAAATTCATCTAAAAATACAAGACAAGTCAGAATGAACATTTGTGGATACTACACACCATGCAGGGTTCTGTCCGAATATTTGTCTGCACCACTTCTGTCGCCAATTTGAAAAACCTGTGAGCCAACTAAAAGCCATATAGCTCACAGATAAATATTTGAAACCATGTAGTTGACAACAAAAAAGAAATTTAAAAAATGTTGTGCCAAATTTTTCGCCAATTCACAAAGTTTAGCACCAGTATTTGTTTTCTGCCGCAATTGGCGACCGACAGTGGGAACTCTGTGACTATGCAACTGATACTGTAAATAGTCTTTAATTGAAATGTGGATATTACGAAACTTGAATTGTCAGTTATTTACTGCTTAACCTGTACCCCCTTAGAAGCGCCCCTCGACGCCGATGCCTATTGGCATAGATCGACACATTAGTAGTCAAAGAAGCTATAATAAAGATCGGAACAACAGTGTATACAACACTTAGTAATTGCTAGTTACCTCCATGAAGGTGGAGTAGGCAAGTTCACAACTTATCCATTGCGTATGATTGGTAAATTACAGCTAAATGTATGAAATAAAACTACATCTCTAAGGGGGAAAGGGTTAATGTTGTATTCTGCTATTGATCATTTCAAACTATTTGAAAGTAAAGACAAGTTGCATCAGTTTGTATTTGGTATAATAGACAATGCCATAAAGAAAGTGATCAACACTTAGATAGATTGGCTCCAGTTTTTTTCAATTGGCGACAGAAATTCAGACAGAGGGAACCCTGTATCTCACTTATCAGTGGAAGTCCGTGAATGCATGTCATCCGTCTTCGATTCTGATATAATAGTTTGTATATGGTTGGTATGCATAGAGCCACCCCAAGGATGGAAGGAGGATACTGAGCGACCCGGGTGCGATACCCTCCACTTGTTGGTTTGGTGAAGTACAGTAAATCAACATTGGTTAATATTAATATATCAACAGACAGACTTCTCTGGGGGCAGTTTTGAACCAAGCTACTTACGAGAGACTAGAGACATTGTTCTCCAGCGTGATGACATGAGAGTCCAGCTTCTGTAGGTCAGCCAGCATGTGAGCCAAAACAAAGCCACTTACGATAGATAGAGACATTGTTCTCCAGTGTGATGACATGAAAGTCCAGCTTCTGTAGGTCAGCCAGCATGTGAGCCAAAACAAAGCCACTTACGATAGAGACATTGTTCTCCAGTGTGATGACATGAAAGTGCAGCTTCTATAGATCAGCCAGCATGTGAGCCAAAACAAAGCTACTTACGATAGATAGAGACATTGTTCTCCAGCGTGATGACATGAGAGTCCAGCTTATGTAGGTCAGCAAACATGTGAGCCAATGCCTGGCACACTTCATCTTTCAAGTGAGTAATATCCTTGAATGACAAGCTGTCATGTTTCCGGAAGTCTGCCTCCTTTTGAGACAACAGTCGCTCCTTGTCCCCATGTTCCTTGATCAAGCGACGAATCTACACACAAACAAAACGATAACAATGCATGCACGCACACACAAATATTGCTCAAAATACACATGCAGATTAGGTGGACATCATGATATACAAATCCTCTATAAATTGAAATTCTATATGAAAACACTTCTCACCAAGCTCAAAATAGGGGAAACTGAAGCCTACACAACTTCTCCCAACTAGCCATACTGTTCAAGCCCTCAGGACTTGAGTTAAAAAAAAAAGGTCTCCAATGCAGCAATGCCATTCACAATATGAAACAGAATGACCGAGATTCGGCTTAAATGGCCAAAGAAATGTTTAGTCAGTAACAAACAATTCCAGCAGATAATGGTAAATTAGAAAAGTTGCTCATTAACCCATTCAACACCAAGTAACTGACATGGACTGGTCCATGATATTTTTAGACCAATAAATTAATAACAAAATTACATTTGGATCAGTTCATTTATCAAAATGGGTAATTTTTTCCCCTAAAAATAGTTATATTACTTGAAAAAAGTGCAGATCCTGATGAGACGGCTCGTCACGAGCCGGCTCATCTGGATCTACACTTTTTTGTATGCCAATTTAGAGGTCTGTGGTGTTGAAAGGGTTAACGACCGTTTTGACATAAAGGTAGCAGACTATTGTAAAACACGGGTGATGATCTGATTTTCTTCTACACCTTCCAATAAATGATAAGAGTTTTCTCTGCCACCGGTTGCGTTTCGTATTCCTACGCGGTTAGATGTACATTTGATTTTAGCTATTTTCTGAACAGTTAATTATTAGGTATAAACAATATTTATTTTACGATTGCGAAGCATGTTTTAACAACTTATATTAATCACTCTCGTTGGCACGGATGAAAGCGTATATTTGATCATTCGTGTGGGAGGAAACCGGAGTACCTGGAGAAAACCCACCTGTCCAATCTGGCGACCTTCGTACCATCACACATACTTCCCAGTCGGAGGATCAAACCCGGGTTGCATTTGTGAGAAGCGAGCGCGCTAACCACTGCACTAATCGGACAATCAATTATTAAGTAATATATTCTAATGAATCAGTTTAAAAACTAACTTGAAAAGTATATCGGAACTATTTCTTATTACGGACATTCACACTAACAGAAGTGGTTATGGTAATTTACTGCAACACTTGCGGAGAGGGGTTGGCACTTGGCAGTATATACTTAGAGATAGCTATTTTAGCATTATAAACATACCTCTCTTTCAAGCTCCTTTATCTTTATGCTGTCAGCTGATGTTGGCAACTTCACTTTCTTTCCACTCTAAATATATCCACAAGATTTGGTTTTCATTTTAGTAACACTGGCATGCAAGCAGCCTTCGTACACTTCAAATACTTTTTTAAAAAGTTATGCATCAACTCAAATGGATATATCATATCTGTTTCAATGAAATGTAATTCATCATAATTGTTGTTGTATGTATAGTCTACATCCGTTATGTCTAATTCCGTCAGACTGAACAAAATACTTCGACATAACCGAAGCTTGACTTAACGAAATTCGATATAAACGCAGCCTGTTATATGTACAATGATAGTGTCTGAAACGGGACTTTGATCTGACATTGAGATAACCAGAGAATTTGATATAACCGGAGAAATCGTCATAACCGACTTTGACATAGCGGTTGCAGACATGAGACAAAGAGGACACCCTGGTAGAACCAAACACCTTCTGCTAGACAGCTGGGTAGATGCCTCACTTGAAACAATCTGACAACCAAGTGGAATTCGAACTCACACAGTGAGGGACAGTGATTTGAAATCAACGACAGCAAATGCTCGGCCCCTTTATACGAACAAACGATGGCCTATAATAGTGGAGTCTCCCATATTATTACCTGCGGTGCAGCAAACAGTTGCTTGACGGGAGTTCTCACGTTATTTAATGTGCTCACATTCACACAATCAGCTGCATCTGAATATTGTAAAACACATACTAGTATTAGAATCAGTGAGAAGAAATTGGTGAGGGCCGCAACTAATATTGTTAAAACTTGTGACCCAACCCATTTGCTTCAACATTTATTGTGCAAAACAATGACATAAATCATATTTACTATGCATAATTATACAAGTGTGTTCATTTGTTTTGTTCTGTATATTGTATATATAGAATGAATGCAACATAATTATACGCGTGTGTTCATTTGTTTTGTTCTGTACATTGTATATATAGAATGAATGCAACATAATTATACAAGTGTGTTCATTTGTTTTGTTCTGTACATTGTATATATAGAATGAATGCAACATAATTATACAAGTGTGTTCATTTGTTTTGTTCTGTACATTGTATATATAGAATGAATGCAACATAATTATACAAGTGTGTTCATTTGTTTTGTTCTGTACATTGTATATATAGAATGAATGCAACATAATTATACAAGTGTGTTCATTTGTTCTGTACATTGTATATATAGAATGAATGCAGCATAATTATACAAGTGTGTTCTATGTTTTGTTCTGTACATTGTATATATAGAATGAATGCAGCATAATTATACAAGTGTGTTCTATGTTTTGTTCTGTACATTGTATATATAGAATGAATGCAACATAATTATACAAGTGTGTTCATTTGTTCTGTACATTGTATATATAGAATGAATGCAGCATAATTATACAAGTGTGTTCATTTGTTCTGTACATTGTATATATAGAATGAATGCAGCATAATTATACAAGTGTGTTCATTTGTTTTGTTCTGTACATTGTATATATAGAATGAATGCAACATAATTATACAAGTGTGTTCATTTGTTTTGTTCTGTACATTGTATATATAGAATGAATGCAGCATAATTATACAAGTTGTTCATTTGTTTTGTTCTGTACATTGTATATATAGAATGAATGCAACATAATTATACAAGTGTGTTCATTGTTTGTTCTGTACATTGTATATAGAATGAATGCAACATAATTATACAAGTGTGTTCATATGCTTTGTTCTGTACATTGTATATATAGAATGAATGCAACATAATTATACAAGTGTGTTCATTTGTTTTGTTCTGTACATTGTATATATAGAATGAATGCAACATAATTATACAAGTGTTCATTTGTTTTGTTCTGTACATTGTATATATAGAATGAATGCAACATAATTATACAAGTGTTCATTTGTTTTGTTCTGTACATTGTATATATAGAATGAATGCAACATAATTATACAAGTGTGTTCATTTGTTTTGTTCTGTACATTGTATATATAGAATGAATGCAACATAATTATACAAGTGTGTTCATTTGTTTTGTTCTGTACATTGTATATATAGAATGAATGCAACATAATTATACAAGTGTGTTCATTTGTTTTGTTCTGTACATTGTATATATAGAATGAATGCAACATAATTATACAAGTGTGTTCATTTGTTTTGTTCTGTACATTGTATATATAGAATGAATGCAACATAATTATACAAGTGTGTTCATTTGTTTTGTTCTGTACATTGTATATATAGAATGAATGCAACATAATTATACAAGTGTGTTCATTTGTTTTGTTCTGTACATTGTATATATAGAATGAATGCAACATAATTATACAAGTGTGTTCATTTGTTTTGTTCTGTACATTGTATATATAGAATGAATGCAACATAATTATACGCGTGTGTTCATTTGTTTTGTTCTGTACATTGTATATATAGAATGAATGCAACATAATTATACGCGTGTGTTCATTTGTTTTGTTCTGTACATTGTATATATAGAATGAATGCAACATAATTATACAAGTGTGTTCATTTGTTTTGTTCTGTACAGTGTATATATAGAATGAATGCA